>JAJJWW010006406.1:0-28153 GCA_023531295.1 Papaver armeniacum | reverse complement strand
GTGAACTTGCCAATACCAACAAATTAGCCAAGTCAGCGTCATGGCGTTCCCCTAGCCCATTCAGGTGATGTACGGCGAGACCAAGCCAGCAATTTTCGTCTCACCACTCCACGGTCTGCATCCCGGCTGAATTCACACGGGGGCGCGAACACGGGAGCACAAACTCTCTTCACCTCTCGAAAGTTAGACGGATCATCGACCCATCTTGCATGATTTATGTTTCGATTACTGTCCCTATCTATCACCATCTTATGCTTACCTCGCTCTTCGCCCCTGTTCGAGCTAAACGAGGACTTAATATTGATGGTGGTTTTTAGCTTAGAGGTTAAAATCGTAAACCCTATCCCGGCAGTGGCGTCACGGGACTTAAGCGCATTTATTGAACCCTTTAATATGCGAAAAATTACCAGGGTACCTTTTTCTAATTAATTACTAATTAGGGTTTCGATAGGCCAAAAACCCTAATTCCCACGCCCTGTGCCAATGGCGGGGCAGGTGCCAGCCACACCCACCATCCAAGAGCATGCCAACCATGCTAGCCTCACCCCTTGTGCCAATGGCAAACCGTGCCATTTACACCCACCCATCAGGCATGCCAACCATGCTAGCCCAGCACTCCTGTGCAATGGAAAACCATGCCCGACCACCTGTTTGCGCCAAGGCATGCCAACCATGCCATCCGCACCTACCAAACCCTTGGCCCCACATGCCAAGCCAAGCCCAGCACCTTGCCTTGGCCACAACCATGCTAGCCAGCGCCATGTGCGAACGGCGTGCCAAACCCTTGGCCCCACCATGCCAAGCCAAACCACGCACCTGGCCTTGGCCTAGCCATGCTAGACGCACCATGCGCCATGGCATCTGAAGCCATAACCAGCCCCAGCCATGCCAAACCAAACCGTTCACGCCAAACCCTTGGCCCCACCATGCCAAGCCAAACAGCGCCTTGCCTTGGCCCTAGCCATGCTAGCGCACCATGCGCCCATGACATGCCAAGCCCTTGGCCCAGCCATGTAAGCCAAACCATTCACGCCAAACCCTTGGCCCTACATGCCAAGCCAAGCCGCACCTTGCCTTGGCCCTGGCCCAGTGCTATCAGCGCCATGTGCCAGCGGCATCTTCAGCCCTTGGCCCCACCATGCCAAATGCGCCTAGGCGCCACCATGCTGGCATTCCCTATGCGGCTACCAAAAACGAAGGCGTGCGACGATCAACGGTCCCCTTCAATCCCGGAGCAAAATCAGCCATCCAAGGTTACCCCGGACGGCGTATGGTAGCCTTTGGCCAAAAACCTAAGTTTAGCCCGTAAACCATGCCATGCCAACGGCATGCCAACCTAGTCGCGTCACCATCTGGCCTTCCTTATGCGGCTACCAAAAATGAAGGCTTGCGGCGATCAACGGTCCCCTTTAATCCCGGGAGAAAATCCTAGCCATCGAGGTTACCAGGCGCGCATGGTAACCTTTGGCTGAAAACCTAAGTTTGGCCACGCCAAACCATGCCATGCCAACCTAGTAGCGCCACCATGCTGGCCTTCCCTATCGCTGCCACAAAAAGCGAAGGCGTGCGGCGATCAACGGTCACCTTTTTCAATCGGGAGCAAATCCTAGCCATCGAGTTACCAGATTGGCGCATGGTAACCTTTGTCGAAAACCTAAGTTTGGCCACGCGAAACCATGCCATGCCAACAGCATGCCAACCTAGTCGCGCCACCATGCAGGCCTTCCTACGTGGCTACCAAAAACGAAGGCGTCGCGATCAACGGTCCCCCTTCAATCCCATGAGCAAATCTGGCCATCCCAGGTTACAGACGACGCATGGTAACCTTTGGCGAAAAACCTAAGTTTGGCCCGCCAAACCATGCCATGCCAACGGCATGCCAACCTAGGCTGGCAATTAAGGGAAATCCCCATACACACACCTCACAAGAATTCATAATATTTAACACATATTTAAGATCAATAATCAATCTCTTTATTAATTGAGTTAGAAATTTTACAAGAAGGAAGTGAAATCAAGAATATAATTGCTACCTAGACTTTCTCTCTCTCTAAACTTTCTCTCCACTCTCGAAAAGATCCCCCCTTCTTAAGCCTGTTCGGCTCTTTATATAGGACATTACATAGTGGATGGCCAGTAAATTTGTCCTTTATTTTCGGATTTGACTTGCGACACTCTGAAGCATTCAAATGTTAAATCTCGCAACACTCTAAATCTCATTGAGTCTTCATCTTTCTCATGTTCAGGCTGTCGTCATTAAACTGCGTCATTTATATTACCCATTTGTGATATCTTCGCAATGTGTGGTTATGGACTTCGCAAGAGGTCTTGGTGTTGCGATATTACGATCCTACATCTTGCCTCTTCTCATGTCTTCTCTGCGAAGGAGAGAATGTCATGAGAATTAGTCTTTCAAAATGCTGCTTTGTTCATTTTTCATATTTTTACGTATTGACATGATTACGTACTTTTACGAAGAATTTATTACACGTATCTCTTCCTCTATCCATTTCTTGACACGTCTTTTTCAACAGCTTTTTCTCAACCGTTCATGTCTACTCTTCGCATTAAATGTGTTTGCCTTTTCGAGAAACCTTCTCTCTATATATACTTTTCTTACCCCTCTCTTCTTCTTTTTACTTTCCTTAGTTTTCTGCAACTTTTTCTTGAACATCTCTCTCAGTAACTTCCGTTTACCTCTTGTAAATCTTCTCCTTTTCACTTCTTTTGATCTTCAGTTTCTCTTCATTCCCATACTTTGAAAATTCCTCCAGTTGGTTGTAAATATGAAACTTCTCTGTACAAAGTGCAGAAAGATTTCGAAGAGAAGGGTTTCGTATTAACCACCATTCCCAATCAAGAATCTAAATCCCATTCTTCTAAACTTGTTTTTCTTTGATCATCATTGTGATGATCGAGGATATCATAATTTCACTAGGTCAGATTCTGCTGGCCTTCCATTCCTCTACTGACCACGATCTTCCTTATTTTATGAAATTCTTGTTCATGCGAAATTCTCGCGAGCCATCTACCAAGCGGCGGGGGATTGTATCCGCTTAATGCTTGAGTTCGCCAACCGTGGTCTTTGGTAAGGGATCTCTTTACCCAAACGAAGTCGAGAGATCCTAAATTTGTGGACTTAAAGATATTCGGCAAAGAAAATATACGGTGGAAAGCTTCTTGAAAACTATGAAGTAATAAATATGAAGAATGATAAAACTACATTTGGGGTGCTCGCTTGAAGAGAAGAATGTCGCCAGCGATAAAATACTTATGCGGGATATCGACGCATTCTGGCAGAACAATGTTCCTCGTCACTCTAAAAGACTGACGGATGGTGCGTCTTTCCATTGGTTTGAAAGGACCTTACATTTTCGAGGTTCATGTGCTCCCTGAATATCGCCAATTATCAACCTTGGTTTTTAACGGCCTGAAAAAGCAAAAGAGGTATACTTCCTAAATTTCGCTCAGTTTATAATCTTCACTCCTTTTCATACCTATTAATCTTAGAACTTTTCAGATTATCAAGTTGAGAAAAAAAGCTACAAAAAGGACCTAAGCCAAGTACCTAGCGGCTCCGTTCGATCACGGATGAAGTAAAAATACTTTTTCTTTATTATTTTTAATAATATTGTTGCCTCTGTTTCTTATTTTCATTCGTGTGGAGATTGGTGTTGGGTTGTTGAAGAAGAAAGAGCAGTTTTAAGATTGCGAAGACCAAAGGTAAGGGTAAAGGTTCTCTTCGCAAGGAGAAATCCACTGCCCCCTTCAAAAGAAACGAAAGATTCACTCCCCCTCTTCTTCAAATCTTCAATCCAACAAAGCTCGATGATGAAGATAATGATGATGTTGATGCTTCTCTCATGAAGGAAAATTTTCCAGCTGAATCTTCTATGGCACAACTGTCCAGCATTTTCTCTGACTCCATGCAAGGGATTGGAGATGATCGTCTTTCTAGTACATGTAAAGCTCTCGCGAGTATCTGCGATGCTCCTTTGATAGAGGGTGATGATTCTCTTCATGGGGTCTCCAGATCAGTGACTCCCGACTTTACGAGATTCGCTTGGTGTCTTGGTATGTCTTTGTTCCCTTATTTCTTCATAATTTTGATTTTAAGTTATATCTTGATAATTTCTTTATTTTCCTTTATAATCAGGAGAGCTTCCTTCGTTGTTGCCTCGGATCTTGAGAAAGGCGCGGTATTCTCGAAAAAAGAATCTTCAACTTCAAGAAAAATGAAGAATTGGAAGCTCAAAACTGCTACTCTTCGCAAGAAGTAAAGAATTCGAAACTGAAGCTGTTACTCTTCGCGAGAAAATTAAGCAATTAGAAGCTGATTCTTCCACTCAGAAGAATAAAATATCTAGTCTTCAAAGTGCCAATCAACATCTTTATGGTATGAAACTTTTTCTTTTCTCCTTTGTTTTATTCTCTCATTATCTTCCCTCATCTGATTTACCATTTTCGCAGACGTTTATAATCTTTCTGAAGAATCCATTCTTCTTCACTCGTTCCCTGACCCTATGGATAACAATGCCCTTCTTGATCACCTCAACAATTCTTTGAATAGTTTTTCAAATGACAAGATTAAATCTCTTCCTCTAAATGAACTTCAATCCAAATTTCGCCTCTTAGAAATTGATCATAGATCTAGCTTAGGCTTAGCCAACCAATTTAAGCGTCTCTATCTTAATTCTAAAGAGAAAATTAATACTTTAAGAACCAAAATCAGTGATCTCATGATGATAAAGATCGCATCGTTAGTCAAGGTGCTCAAGCATTAGCGAAATTCCAAAAGACTCTTTTTGAGGTTCAAATTGAACGAGATGAATCTATCCGCAAAAATGCTATACTTAGTGAAAGAGAATCAAATTCGCTCCCTTCTTCTCATAAATAATGACGATGAATTCGCTTGGGCTGCGAAAGTTCTAGATGATGTGATAGGTGTAGAATACACCGTATTTAATATCTAGTATTTATGCTTTCTTTGCGAGTTTTCTTGTAAATTATGTATCTTATGTGTGCTTTTGAGTTTATTAGGTGCAATGGAGTCATTTGGAGCAAAAAGACCAATTGGAACTCGTTCAAATACAAGATTTCTACTTTTCATTGTGTAGAGGGAGAAGATGAAGACGATGGCGAAAGAACTGAGTCATTCCGAGATCGTATGAAGAAGTTATGAGCAAAATGAGAATCGAAGAAAAGGGCAAGATGGTCATTTTAGTGGTGAATGCTATTGGCACCCCAATACAAGTTAAGGGTTGCCACTTTCGGAGGAGCTGTTAAAAGGCAGTTAGGCCATTTACTAGGGGAAGCTAGAAATCAAGTGCTAACACAGATACTTGTCATTTTACTTAGGGGCACCTTCGTCTTCTTCCCCTAATTTAACGAGATACTCGACGGAGGTTTGTTGCATGAACGCTGGTGATAATGGCTAGACGGAGGCGAAGGCTGTGGTGATTCTCGTTATTAATGAGGCAGCGATGAAGATGGAGGTTTGCCGTGAACTAACATTATGATGATCGTGGTCGATGTTTGAGCTGGAGATTGATGGAGCTGTTCAGGGAAGTCGATGCGATGTATCAGATGGAAGATACGGGGTAGAAGCTCGGTAGCGGATATTGCCAGTGATTGTGGTCGTTGCTGCCATTCATTTTCAGCAGTGGTGACTCGAGTGGAACAGAGAGAATGAGGTTACTGTGGTTAATGGCAGTCAGGCATGAAGATGAACCGAGTAGAGTTTGGTGTTGCAGCCATTGTTGGCAGTGATGATGGAATGATGGAGTTTGATGGCAGCGGATAATGGCAGTGAGTGCCGAAATCGATGGAGCTCAGAACCATGCTGCTCGAATGAATATTTGTCTGTGGGTTGCTGGATATTTCGGTGAAGACGACATGGAACTGATGCTTTGCTGTGAACTGCCGTGGAGAGTGTTGGCTGCAGGGAATGGTGAAGATATGAACTTGGCAGTCGTGATTGATGACAGTGAAAACAGGATAGAGAAGATGGATTGGTGCTGTGATCATTAGTGGCTCGACAGGAAAACGGTGAACGAGATGGCAGACATGGAGTTCGAACGATGATCATGATGATGCTGTCAATAGAGATGGACGGAGCTCAGAGCTGGGGCTGTTGACAGAGGTAACGAGAACGGCTCGAGAAATGAGGTATGGCCGGAACTTACACAGGAGGAAAGGTGACAATGGGCTGTTGTAGCAGTTAGAAGAGATGGGTCGCGTTTGGAATGGAGTTTTAAACATCAGTGGTATTGCAGCCATTATCGGCCATTGATGGAGAGGGTCTGCTGGCAGAGATGGAGAGTTCGAGTTGGATTTGGGTGAAGCTTTGATCAAGTGAGCGAGGCGGAGATGATGGCGAAGGATTAGTGAGCTGATCACGGTACTGTGAAGAACAGGAATGGAGCTCGAGTACCAACAGAGAGAATGAGACGTACGGTGAAGATTTAATGAGGAGGAGAAGCAGTCAGGGATGATATGGAATAGTGGTTCTGTCTTGTGCCGAGTTTTCACGGATGGAAAGGGTTTGCTGCCATAGTCAGGTGGAGTAATCTATCTGTAACTAAACACAGGGAACGAAGAGAAGAATTTATCGAGAGGGAAAGATGGAATTGAGAATAGGGTTATCGGTTCCACAAAGCGACAAGCCAAGAACGATAATGGGCTGGGCTTCCACAGCTGATGCACGAGCTCAATAGGCGTACGTGGCGACTTAATTTGCATGGCCGAGACTTGGACGTGAACGATCTTTGGTGATTTTGGCAGCCACTTTGCACAGGGTTTAACGCACGGGACACAATTCCTAAGAGATGCTTTTTCCTATTTTTGCTAGGTTTCCTAGTTTCTTCAAGAGGAGGTTATAAAACTCTATATATATAGAAGCCTAGGCACAATTTGGGGATATATCTTATATCTTGTTTATTATTCTTTTATCTTCTACTTTATTCTAGGGTTTAGAACCATGAAGTCTTTTCTCTTTCTTCTTGTGATGAACTCCATGAATATGAGTACCTAAGTTTATTATTGGTTATGGAATAGTTGGATTTCACATAATATGATTCTTTGATTCAATATATTAGTTTTGTCTCATATTTATCGTGTGCAATTCTCTGAAAATATTGTTTTATGATTGATTGATTGTTTTGTCAAGTTGCAAATTGGTAGAACTTCTAATCACATCTATTGCTAGTTTAGGGTTTATTATACGCAAAGTGATATTCCTTGGATACAAGTAGCATAATATGATTATAGTTTGTAGTGATATATTCTTATGATCATATGTGAATCGTAACCTTTGTTAAATTGAATTAGTGCGCTTTCCACGTTCAATTGCTTTGATTAGCCTGATTTCATAGAACTTAACATCTAGGAATTAAACTTGATTAGTGCTTTTACACGTTAGGTTGTTCCTTTAGGTAGAATTCATATTCGCATCTTTTAATGTGTTTGTTGATGACATGAGGAGATTTGCGGGATATTCTTGCGATCAAGGTATTCTAGGGTCTTTGATAAAAGTTGAGATTAAAATATCAATTCTAGTTATTGTGAAAAGCATGTTAGTGAATGAAAACGAAATCCTTAACCAATATCTCTTCTATCTTATTTGTTTGCTTATTTGTTTCTTTGCTTTTATATTTGCTTAGTTTATAAAATCACAAAACCTAAAGGTGTTATTCATAGGGAGCAGAAACAATTTGACAACCTAGACCTCTCTGTGGGATCGATCCTTTCTTGCCCTTGCTATATTTATATTTTGAGTAGTAAGAAAGTGTAAATTATTTTGGCGCTTACGACAATGGTCATGATGCGAAATAATTTAGGTGTTAATGTTAGTCTTCAAGGTGAGCATCTGACTTTGGTTAGGGATATGATTTACGGTGAGAGAAGGTTGTTAATTGTTCTTCTCTATTTAACTGTTTGTCTTTCATGAAATTGTTGTTAAGATGTTGATTCATTATCACATATTCACGAGGAATTGAAGAGAGATTTTGTAAAAATTGAAGAACTTGAGTCTGAGAAGGACAACTCGCAAAGAACTTTTCTTCTCGAGATGATAAGTACTCTAGGTTGAAGAAGCAATTACTGATTCTTGTTACGAATTTTAAGAATGATGCTACTCTTTTTCGCAATCATACTATTAAAATGGTATGCGACGACAATAGTATCCTCATTCGTGCATATCCTTGCCTTCTTGAAGAAATCCCCAGAATGTGCCTTCTCTGGATATCTCGATAGTGATGCTAGCGAAGAAGAGAAGTCGATGGAGATGAAGAAGCGAGAGGATCGAAACGAAGATGATGAAGAAGAAGGATCGGACGAGAAATAGTTCTATTTTCTTCCTTCTCTTTTTGTAATATCTGTACATTCACTCTTTTAATCTTATTTTGTACTCTTTTTCTTTGCTAAATTTCTTGGGCCTTCAAATACAAGCTCTACCTTTGTTGTTCCTTTCTGCATATGTTAAATGAGCAATTCTTTTTTGTAATATAATTAATCAATATATTATCAACCTTTCATTTTATGAGTGTGTAAATCTATCATATGAAGACAAATAACATGTTTTTATTCTATACATTCCCATACTTGCCTCTGTTATTTGCATTCAAATGAAAGATTGAGCAAGTTATTTTCGAACAATGATATGTATTCATGCCTCAATATCGCAGAAATCTTCTTGCTTAATTTTCATAAGTAAGGAAATCTTGGTTTCTTCCAAGATTTGCTTTTTTTTCTCTTATGTGGTCTTATTTTGCCTTCCTAGTTAAAGGTCTTATTGCGCCACCTCTTGTCATTGCGACAAAATCGCGGGACGTCTTTGCATTTGCATGCAAAAACCCGTAGATCTTGCCTTAACTCTTTTCTTTGAAATTTTTAAGGCAACAATATGACATGCCTAAAAATTCTTGCGAAAATAAAGCCCCATGACATTGCCATCTTGCGACGAAATCGCGGGGACGTCCTTACACTTTCATGTGCCGACCCATTGATCTCGTCTTATCTTTGTCTTTTGTATTATTGACTCTTCGAGTTGTCGCACAAATATGACAAGTCTAAATTTCCTTGCGAAAATAAAGCCTCGTGACATTTGCGTCTTAAGACACTTATCGGCTCCTAATGGAGGGTGCCGCCTTATCTTCCCCACTGGTTGCCCCTTCAAGGAGACGTACTTATGCCATACAAGGCTAGCTCCTCCCATCCGGTCTTAACAACAACCGGTTGTTTTTCGCAGCCTCTTATCCCTTTTGCCTATAGAGATTATGGTTACGAGACTGCACCCTAAGTGGAGTTTTCTTCGGGCCGAGTGCAGCATAAGCCAAGACTTGCCAAGAATGGCCGAGACACTTCAAATTCCCCAGGCACTCTTAGCTCAACCGTGTACCTCGGCGCCTTGGTCAAATCGACTCCTTAGAAGAGACCCTCGGTCGTCCATCTAAGTCATAGCTTAGATTGAAAATCCAGAGTACCTCCTGGATGGGCTTTATTGACCCCAATTCTCCCGGGACTCGGGTTCCGGGGGTGGTGTAACCTTTTTCTGAGCCATGCAATAGGTACCCCCTTCTATGACGTACTTTAAGTCTTACATTTGCCTCTTGCGAAATTTTGATTTCGCGAACTTGAGTGTCTTGCCATAGTTGGTTCGCCTCTGTCTGATTATTTTGTTGATTCTTCTGCATATATGTTCTTTTGTAATTTCGCAATCTCATCTTTATCATTCATAAAATATATTTTCTTCTTCTGCATATCGACTCTCTTTCGCAATCTCATCTCTGTTATTCATAAGAAAATTTTTCATGATTTTTTTTTTTTTTTTTTTTTTTTTTTAAAACCAATCATACATTTTTCTTTCACCTCCCAATTTCTACTTCGGCAGTCAACAAGTACATTCATTCTTTAAATCTCTTATTTCTGCTACTTTCTACCTCTGCATTTTTGAATTTTTCTGTCATTTTCTTGTCTGTTGTGAATCCTTCGCCACTTCTTATCTTCATCATATATTGGGTTCGCAGCATTCTTCTTCTCTCTGTTCTATTACATCTACCATCAATCTTTCACCTTTTTGTTTTTCTTTGATGTTGTGTTTCCAATTCTTCTTATTCGCACTCTTTCTGAGCAAGATTCTATATCAATTTCATAACATTTCTTTCCTTCAACCCAATCTCCTTTTATGATGCCAACACCAGTGGGATGAGGGAACTTGATACATTGATGGAAAGTCGATGCCACACCTAAAATCTCATGTAACCAAGGTCGTCCAATCAATGCGTTGTATGGTGATTCCACATCAACTACATGAATAAAATTTCGAGGGATAATCCTTTCGGTGGAATTATATGAACTTCTCCTTTAGGCTTATTTGCGATGCCGTTAAAACCATAGATTTTGTAAGTTTAAGGTATTAGATCTTCATATTTCCCTCCCATAGTTTTATAAGTATGATAAAAAAGAATATTCAAGGAACTTCGATTATCGATCAAAATTATTTGATTGCCCATGAATTCTCGGCCATCATCTTCTTCATCTTCGCTGAGTTTTGGGTTAATCTCCAATCTTACCACTAATGGGTTGTCGTGCATTTCTCCACCCTCGGGTACTTCTTACGGTAAAAGAGATAGTCTGCTTTTGCCATTCTTCCCGATGGCGATGTCTTCGCAATGTTCATTATTTCTCTATCATCGGCATCTCTTGCGAAAACCCTGCTGAGAGTGTTATCGTGAAAATCTTCAATCGTCTTGTATGAGTGTATGATAGAGTTACAAAACAGATTCTTTGCCTTTGCACCAATTTCAATCAAAAATGTTTCTCTTTCTTTTGCTATGTTTGGCTTTTGAATATCTGGAGGAGGTGGTAATGCTTGAGTTTGCGTTTGTCCTACTAGAAAGTGATTTAATTTTCCCATCTATCATCCACTGAGAATGATTCTCTTTATATTTACTGTGATCATTTGTTGTATGTCCATGGAAATGATGATAAGAGCAAAATTCATTACTTCTGTAGCTTGGAGGTGGTTCACTCCCCATGTTTTATGGTGTGGGTATGTTTTCCATTAGGATTATAGCTTCCCATATCTTCTCCACACTAGCATTCAAAGGTGGCATTTTGATTTCTTCCCATATTATCTTGTGACTTCGCTGTCCTCTGTGATAGTTTTGCCTCTGATCTCCATAAGTTTCTTGCGGATGATGACCTCCATAAGTTTCTTGCGGCTGATTAAGTCTTTGGATTTTGTTATTTCCACCACGGCTATAGAAGTTTCTCTCTCTCTCGAATTCTTCTTGATCACGACTCCACATAGCTACTAGCTTTTTCTTTGATTATCTCCCATTATCCTCTCTTGTTGCCCTTGCAGGTGCTCGCAGCTGTATTTATCAACTTAGGTAACAAACTTGCATTGTGCTTTTTGAACTTGTGTTCGCAATGGGGTATGATTCCATCTCATTCCTTTTCCTCAAGAGCAATATACTCCTCCACAAGTTCTATGACTGGTCATTGTGATTGTATTCTTGATTACGAAAATTTGAATGTATAACAGATTGGTTGCGAACATAGCGTTGATGAATGACATGAATGAGATATCTTTCGTCCACACGACCAGCCATATCACTACACATTGTCTTCCACCTCACGGTTAGATGCTTCAAACTTTCGCCAACCCTTTGCTTCAACTCAAATACATCTTCAATGCCAGTCATGAGGAATTGTTACTTATATATGCCCCTAAAAATATAGCTTGCAAGTGGTTGAAAGATGTTATAGTATTCTTTGGGAAACCTTCAAACCATTTTAAGGCCTCTCCTGTTAAACTTGATGCAAAATACTTGCATAATATTGCATCATGGTTCTCCCATTGTAGCATACATCTCACATAAGCTTTGATGTGTTGTACTGCACAAGTTGTTCCATCAAAAATGCTGGTTAACGCAGGTAAATTGCATTTTGGGGGTATTCCTCCTAATTGTACTTCTTGTGTGAATGGAGTTTTCGCAGCTTCCTCTATGGCTTCATCCAATTGTCTCTTACCTCCTTCTCTTTTATTATTTATCATTCCTCTCAGTTCCGTTAACTGACCGCGGTCGTAAGCGTCAAAAATAATTTTACACTTTCTTACTACTCAAAATATAAATATAGCAAGGGCAAGAAAGGATCGATCCCACAGAGAGGTCTAGGTTGTCAAATTGTTTTGGTTCCCTATAAATAACACCGGGGTTTTGTGATTATATTAAACTAAATAAAACAAATAAAGCAAAGTAAACGAATCAAATCAATGATAAGAAGATATTGGTCATGGATTTCGTTTTCATTCACAAACATGTTTTCAACACAATAACTAGAATTGATATTTTAATCTCAACTTTTATCAAAGACCCTAGAATACCTTGATCGCAAGTATATCCATAAATCTCGCCATGTCATCAACAAACGCATTAAAAGATGCGAATATGAATTCTATCTAAAGGAACAACCTAACGTGTAAAAGCACTAATCAAGTTTAATTCCCTAGATGCATTAAGTTCTATGAAATCAGGCCAATCAAAGCAATCGAACGTGGAAAGCGCACTAATCCGATTTAACAAAGGTTACGACTCATATGATCATAAGAATATATCACTACAAACTATAATCATATTATGCTACTTGTATTCAAGGAATATCACTTTTACGTATAACAAACCCTAAACTAGCAATAGATGTGATTAGAAGTTCTACCAATTTGCAACTTGACAAAACAATCAAACAATCATAAAACAATATTTTTAAATTTACCAAGCGATAAATATGAGACAAAACTAATATATTGAATCAAAGAATCATATTATGTGAAATCCAACTATTCCCATAACCAATAATAAACTTAGGTACTCATATTCAAGGAGTTCATAACAAGAAGAAAGAGAAAAGACTTCATGGTTGTAAAACCCTAGAACAAAGTAGAGATAAAGAGAATAGATAATAAAAGATATAAGATAAGAGATTCGATAAAGATAAGATATTTCACAAATTGTGCCTAGGCTTCTCTATATATAGAGTTTTGTAACCTCTTCTTGAAGAAACTAGGAAACCTAGATAAAATAGGTAAGTGCACCTCCTTAAATTGTCTCCGTGCATCACATACCCAAAGTAGGTTGCCAAATCACCAAAATCACAAACATCCTTCACAAGTCGTGGGGTGGAAAAGGTCGCATGAATATCCAAGTGGGCTTTGCGTCAATAGTCCAACCCAAGTCTTCATAATCATGTAAGCTGTTTCTTAGCTTGTCGGTCGACCTGAAATCGACTGAGATACTTTTTTCTCTCGGCACCATCATCCAACGAACCATGGCAGAAACCACAGCTCAACTCCATCTCTTCCTGCATCTTATTTTCTCGAACAGCATCACTGATGACCTATCTCCATTACAGCAACGATCAACCATCACGAGCTCTCTCCTTCTTCATGCTCGATCTCGTCATTCCATCGCATTCGTTGCCAATGGCAGAGAACATCATCACCAACCACAGCACTACCATGATCGTTTCCTATGCCATTCTCAATCACCGAGACTCCATCGACATCCCCAATCTTCTCGAGCTCAACCTCTCGTCGTTGCTTCCATCATACTTCCCGAATCGCAACCAACAAACTCAAGCAAAACCATGAATGGCCATCGTCATTCGGATCCGATCTTCTATATTCGAGTTCATCACCATGTTCATTACTACCCGGCCACGATCACGTCGTCATCATCCCATGTCACAAGAACCAACTTCCACTGTCCTTGAAACTTTATTTCCTATCGAGCGTCACGATATTTCTGCGGCCATCGCCAACGGTCCACGAGTTCTTGGTTGTCGAGAAGCGATGACAACAGCACCTTGAGTAGTCGAAACGCACCATCATCATGCCAAGCTCGAACGGCAACCACCCGTCTTCATCAATCGAACACACAGCAGCATCATAACCACCGAAATACGGCTTCATCAACACTTTACTGTTTGAGTTATCGGCATCACCGTCGCTGCCATGCCATTCTTCATCACCCACAGCAAAGCTCGAGTCACAAGCATCAAACACTCTCCAAAATCCTGTGAATCTCGTACACAAAAGCCAGTGGTCTTCCTTTGCAAAGAAATTAGTTATACTGACAATACGAGAATGGTCGGAGGCCCGGATGTGAAACTCGACCAAATTCTGTTGTGTTGAGTTTGCATGGGAGAAGATGGTAGTAAATAAATGGTATGGCTGCACTTAACACTATTTGAATTCTCGCTTCCCCCAAGTAAAGGACCGGACTCCCTTTAGCATTCCCTTTGAACAGTTCACCCCTTAACACAATGGATACCCCTTAACGTACAGTGGGGTTACCAATAGTACTTTCCGATAAAATGACCATTTTGCCTTTTTGCTCGAGTTCTTGTTTTGCTCATAACTTCTTCATACGAACTCGGAATGACTCCATTCTTTCGGCATTGTCTTCATCTTCTCGTCCTCTACACAATGAAAAGTAGAAATCTTGTATTTGAGCGAGTTCCAATTGGTCTTTTTGCTCCAAATGACTCCATTGCACCTAATAAACTCAAAAGCACACATAAGATACATAATTTACAAGAAAACTCGCAAAGAAAGCATAAATACTAGATATTAAATACGGTGTATTCTACACCTATCATTAACTCTCTCAAAATTTGTTCATTTATACCAGAATTTGGATCCATTGGTCTTTTTAACTCCGCCTCTCTTATTTTGGGTTCATCTCTGTTTTGACTTTCTTGTTCATCATTTTCTTCTCGTCTTTCTCTGCGATATTCTCTTTCACTTCTTTCATGAATTTGCACACCGTTATATCTCTCATTTTCTCCTCTTTGCCGCCTTTCAGTTCTCCTTTGTACTCTATCATATTCTTCATTGATATTAACATTATTGCTATTTTGCTCACGCCTCCCTTCTCGATTATCATGATTATTCTGTCGAATTGCCTCTTGTAGCTCTTGTTCTTCCACTTCTGCTCTTAGTCTTTCCCTCTCGCGAGCTATATGTGCTTGTTCAGTATAATGTCTTTCAATTTCATCTTCAATTACTCGTTTATTTCTTTGTATTTCTCTCCCATGTAATATTCTTGATTTTCTTCGCCATCTTGATTATTTCGCCCCTGACGGTGTCTATTTCCCTGATTTCTATCATTTTGTCCGCTTTGAAGAGTTTCAGCACGTTGGATATAACGATCTTCCACTATTTCTCTTCCTTCGCGACGTTCTTCGCCTGGATTTTGTATTCCCTCTCGAGTTTCTTCATTAGCATTTTCTATAGGAAAATTTTGTCTTATTTCTTCTCTAACTGATCTTGAACTTGATCTTGTAGTGCTTCTTGACCTTCTATTTTGTAATCTCATGTTTTCCATCCTCAATTCATGATTTTGCCTTGTCAAATTCGCACGTTCTTCTGCCTCTAACCGCCTTTCTTCATGTATTGTTTTCCTCAATGCCTCTAATGCTGCAATCTCTTCATTTCCATGAATTATTCCTCCAATTACTTCTTGGTCTCTCTCCTCTTGTCCATTGCCTCCTAATTGCTGCTCTTCTCCCTTTCATCTATAGAATCGTTATGTACACTCACTCTGTCATAATCCACAATTTTGTATCGGGTGGTGTACGTTGAATTAGCGGTTGAACTTGATTTTCTCTATTGTTCCTTGTATTCATTCTTGAAGATTCCCCCATCTCGTCTCTCTTTTCTCCAAATAGTCTCCTACTCCTTCGACGGTTGTTGGTTGTTTTGATGCATGTCTTCTTCTAGCCATTTTTAATCTTGATGAGTTGTTGAAATTCTTTATCTACTATTCCAAATTATTTGCAATCACAATATCAATCTTCAAATTCCACATTTCTAGCGCCATATGTAATTGCAGGAAATCCCACAATACACACCTCACAAGAATTCATAATATTTAACACATTTTTAAGATCAATAATCAATCTCTTTATTAATTGAGTTAGAAATTTTACAAGAAGGAAGTGAAATCAAGAATATAATTGCTACCCTAAACTTTCTCTCTCCTCTAAACTTTCTCTCCACTCTCGAAAAAGATCCCCCCTTCTTAAGCCTGTTCGACTCTTTATATATGACATTACATAGTGGATGAAAACTAAGCTGTCCTTTATTTTCGGATTTGACTTGCGACACTCTCGCAAGCATTCAAATGTTAAATCTCGCAACACTCCTAAATCTCGCCAGGTCTTCACATCTTTCTCATGTTGGTTTTCAAGTCATCCAGTTGCGTCATTTATATTACCCATCTGTGATATCTTCGCAATGTGTCGTTTATGGATTTCTCAAGGGTCTTGGTGTTGCGATATTCTGATCCTACATTAGCCGCGCCACCATGTTGGCCTTCCCTACGCGGCTACCAAAAACGAAGGCGTGCGACGATCAACGGTCCCCCTTCAATCCCAGGAGAAAATCCTAGCCATCCAAGGTTACCGGACGACGCATGGTAACCTTTGGCCCGAAAAACCTAAGTTTGGCCACGCCAAACCATGCCATGCCAACGGCATGCCAACCTAGGCTGTGCCACCATGCTGGCCTTCCCTACGCGGCTAACAAAAACGAAGGCGTGCGACGATCAACGGTCCCCCTTCAATCCCAGGAGCAAATCCTAGCCATCCAAGGTTACCAGTCGACGCATGGTAACCTTTGGCCCGAAAACTTAAGTTTGGCCACGCCAAACCATGCCATGCAAACGGCATGCCAACCTAGCCGCGCCACCATATTGGCCTTCCCTACGCGGCTACCAAAAACGAAGGCGTGCGACGATCAACGGTCCCCTTCAATCCCGGGAGAAAATCCTAGCCATCCAAGGTTACCAGACGACGCATGGTAACCTTTGTCCCGAAACCTAAGTTTGGCCACGCCAAAACCATGTCATGCCAATGGCATGCCAACCTAACCGCGCCACCATGCGGCCTTCCTGCGGCTACCAAAACGAAAGCGTGCAACGATCAACGGTTATCTTTCCTCTTGAGATGCAAAATCTCGACCGTCGAAGGTCACCAAGCTAGCAAGTCTCCACAGCGCGACTTGCCGGGCAACAACAACATGTTACATGTTTGAGACATCAACACATATCACAAACTGGGGGATCCTCTTTGGGTATTGGTTTGGCGGTTTACAGCGTGCGGCGTACATTATGCCCGTCATAAGGATGAGGCAGTTAGTAAATACAGGGAGTTAATGGTGGAACATTCTTTTTATGGAACATCAATTCCATGCGTTAACGGTTTTATGGAACATCAATTCAATGGGTTAATGGTTTTATGGAATATCAATTCCATGCATTAACGTTACCACCTCCTCCCATTTATTCACCCATTTTTCATTCCTTAATGAGACCAGAGTACGTTTCACTTCGACTTGTATAAATAGGTCTTACTATTTCCACCGAACAACAAGTTCGATCAGGCATACACCACTCGTAAAAACGTTTGCTAGCCTTTCATACGTTAGCTTCCCACTTTCTCGATACAAGTCGTAACACACAACTACTCTTCCAGAATCAACTATTCTGGTCTCATCACTTTCCTTACTTCCCCCCAAAACCAACCCATTCTCCTCCACTTTGTGACCGAAGCAAGTCTGGAACGGCCATTTCTTGGTTTAGGCCGGACTTGTACAGGTTGATCTCTCGAATCTAAAGTACTCCCTTGCAGTACATTGTTTATGGTTTAAATTTGTTTCTCACCCACACACCCGAAATTACCGAAATCAGCAGAAACCATTTTCACCCTCAAACAACTTGGAAATTACATTCCCGGTGTTTGTTGTTGTCTCATTAAAAACCTTGCCGAGTAACAAAACTCTGAAGGAAAAAGAAACCTCGGTGAAGGAAAATAAATCAACACACTATTAGATGCTCCCCCTGATGTCAGACAATTTTCATTAGTCTAATGCAGTGAGAAGAAGTTTATCACACTTTACTTTGGTGACTAGAATGTTTATAAGACCTTGTTGTTGATTACGAAGTTACGTTGTAATGATTGTCGCGTTTCATTTCTTTGATTCAGATATTTCAGTAATATCAACGCGATCTTTATGTCTTCAGCGTTCAACATACTTGATGCTTTTAGTGTTGTCTCGCTAAAAACCTTGTCGAGTAACAAAACCCTTTGGGAAAAACTATTCTCGATCGAAGGGAAAAAAGAGTACAACGCATCTTCAATTTCGAAGTGAAATATGTCGACATCATATCCTTGGATCCTCCCCCTGATATCGGCATCTCCCCCTGATTACTTTCAGATTTGTTCCAGACAGTTCCTTTAGTCATGTACTTTTCGAAACTGAATATCGGTAATGACTTAGAAAATAGTATACCGTATCTCCCCCTGATTACTTTCAGAGTTGTTTCAGACAGTTCCTTCATAATCAACAACTTTTGGATTGCATTTTCATTAGCATTCCTTTTTATGTCTTTGCAGGGATAAAACAAATTTTTGTCGACGGTTACTTTTAAATACATGATTACATTCACTATATCATTCCAATGACGTTGCATTGGCGCTGAGCTATATCTAGCTAACAAGTTCCCTGAGGATGCAAAATTTTATCGAGTACATTATTATACTAAGTACAAAAATGCGTCTATTGTACTTAGATATGATAATTTCATCTCCCAACAAATATTCGTCATCTTCCTTTGGATGAAATGGTTACTTACTTACATTTGAACCTCGACTAATCATGGGAGTGCTATCAGGATGCATGTCTTTGTTAAATTTCCAGACAACTTTTGACATATGCAAACTGGTGGAATAATATACCACAAGCTCCGTATTCGGTCGAGCTTTCCCCAGATTTTTCATCTCAAATTCGGATTTCAAATGGCTTTTAAGGTCTCTTATTACATCAAGAGTACCCATCATGTATCATTGACATAGATAGCTGCAATTCCAAATTAGGAACTTTCTTGTGAATACGCAATGAAAATAACTTACTTGTCTATTCCCTCCAAATCAAATAGTCACTTCAGACTTCACACCCATGGTATACCACATCCGCTTTGATTGCTTCAATCTATAAGTGAGCGTTATATCTAACTGTAAACGCACTCTGTGGTTTAAAGTCACTTTATCTGGGAAACAAAAGGCTATCAAGTACTTTTGTAAATATTTGCTATCTCTTGATTCTTTCAGAGATACGTAACAACCACATACATATGTTCCATTTCAAATCTTTTTGAAATTACCAAGCTAACTAAGTGCTATAACATACATTCCTCCATCATCCTCACCATAGTTCATTACAAGAGAATAATTCCAGCTTTATAACGTTTCTTCTCATTACATTTGTGAGATGTCCAATAGGATTTAAAAAAACCTTGGTTGGTTAGAATTGTGTGGGCCAAATATGGTATTCTAATTTCCTTAAGCAAGTGTATATGAAATTAATCTTGATCTTCCATTGACTCGTGCGTCATAATCCACTTGGGATGTCATTGTAGATGGAAGATTTCTCTAAATCATAAAACTTTTGAGCTCACTCTCCAATGTGTTCTCTTAACATTTCCAAGTTCATTGATTCATGGACATAGTCATGAGATAATTGAATCTCATTATGCTTAAGAAATACAGATTTAAAATTGGTTAATGGTTACACTTATTCCTCAAGAACCCAGTTCACCTACAAGGTGAGTCTTTATACCTTAAGTAAGACCGCTTTCTTCTCATTATGATTTGTGACAAATTAATCATGTATGTCAATAGGATTTAAACTTGGTTGGTTAGCTTTGTCCACCACACAAATACAAAACCAAAGTATATTTGTCAACCAAGTTCTACCGGATTGTGTAGGCCAAATATAGTATTCAAGGCCGACATTAAGCAACAAAGAGCATGGTTCGATCTCATCTTGTTCTCTATTTCCTTAAGCAAGTGTATATAGAAATTAATCACTAATATCGCATGATCTTTCCATTGACTCGTGCGCATTCTCATAATCCACTTGGGATGTCATTGTTCTAACTTATACCAGAAATCATAAAACTTTGGAGCGTCCTCCGGTATTGATTCATGGACATAGTCGATAGTGTTAGGTAGAGATAAAAGAGAGGTGTGTGTGATATGTAGAGAGGTGTGTGTGTTGTAGAAAACAAATGAGATGATTTCATTAGTGATACAAACTAGGTTGTGCCTTACTCATCTACTTCCATTCTAGGTGAGTATTGATCGAACCTGGTAGTCTCTCCATCTTCCTTTCTGGAGCCACGGCCTCAACCACACTTCCACTAAGTGTAGTTGTAACACCTTAGTCTATGGTGTATATCCCTTATTGGGGATTCGTAACCTTGCAGGTAGGTTTGCAGCTGGTATGTGTGATCTCATTAATTTAGCGAAATCAGTGTACATTTGAAATTCGATTATTCTTTGTCACTTCACATTTACATTTGTGGAGTACAAGAATCAATATGAGACACAGTGGGAACACACCACGACAATTCATGTCGTTCCCTAAGAAAATACCTTTTCTTATCTCCCCCTAACGATGGGAAGACTGTCTCATTAAAATGACAACCGACAAATCTAGCGGTAAGAGATCTCCTGCCAAAGGTTTTAAAATGCGGATAATTGTTGGAAATTCTTGTCCAACATAATCACTTAATCATTTTATGACCCATCATAGTACGACGTGGAGTCGTAAGGGCATATATATAGTGCAACCAAAAATGCGTAAGAACACAAGTGTCATGCTTAAATCCAGTTGCCAACTGGTACGCCGAAAAGGTTGACTAATATTGGGTTCTAAAAATGAGTTAAGTAAAGATGCGTGTAATATTGCATATCTCCAAAGTAATAAAAGGTAGGTTGGTACGCATAACCTATTCCTTAGGCACCATCTGTAACCTTTGATGGTAGCCTCTGCGAGACCATTGGGTATAAGATGCTCTATATTGATCCTATTAAACACGCAATATTCATCAAGTCCATTTGATATAAATTCTCTAGCATTAAAAAGGGTGGTGAGCCTTTGCACTTTGTATTGTGTAATATGTGCTAGAAATTCTAGAAAAATTAAACGCATCGTTTGTTGTGAGCAATAACTGATTCTATGCCTCGAATCATCCACCAGAGCCACAATTCACTTGAATGGTCCTCATTCTGCATGGATATATGTTCACTAATAACACTTTATTTCTTTGTAGAATGAGTTATTCACCATTTGCATCTAAGTAAAACAGGGTGGTCTCAATCATGTTTTACTAAACAAAGACTTTGTTAGATGAGTGACGTGCTTTCTTACTCTAAAGCATAATGAGGAGAGGCAGTGCAAATCTAGTAACTTTAGAAATCACTGATCGTAACATATAGATGGCGTAACTTCGCATTTTATTAGTTCATTGTCTTGTACACTCAAATGAAGTGATGCCCATGTTTGTACTTTCAAAACGGAACATTGCGTCACAACCAATTTGCCTTATGGTTATGTCAAAGTCTTTATGAATCAATCACAATCAGTTCATTGTTAGGGTTAATATGGATTCATTAATTCAAGTTCCAGTGATTTACAATTCACTAGATTGACACATTAATTTTCTAAGAATATGCTTCCTTCCACATTCATTAGAAATAATTTATAGATGCAATTAACTCCATTCTCACTGTAAGTTTACAAAAAAAAAAAAATAGGTAATAGTTCATGCATGAACACCTTTTGTACTTAACAAGATGTGATTATCCCTTTGTACATATTGAGCTTGGACATTGAGTCTTGAGAGATTTAATAAGTGGTGTCCCTTATTACGTAACAAAAGTCGGATTCACTCTAATTAATTTAGAGTGAATATATGTTATGTTTCATCCAGATATATCTCAAGTGCTTTAGAGAATTTATGTCTCGTTAGAATGATGTACTTTTCATTCCATAAGCGCAGGCTTTTGATCTAGTTCAATTAAATAGTCAATTGGCCAGGCAAACTTCTTTTTTTCATTAAAGTTGATGTCTAAATTATGATATTTCCATAGAAATTGGTTGCTACTATGGTACTCACATTGCATTGCTTGTATCAATACCCGATAATAAGATTCATTCCCGACTCTTAGGTGAGAGTTAGAATTACATCCTAGCTTCATCCTATATTCAGTTGATACCTGTACTTTGGCGTCATTACTACCAGGGAAAAAAATATGTTCCTTTTCACATGCTTTATATGAGTTGGTACGTCTAACCCTCATTACTTAGGGGTTCTTTCCATTTTCAATTTTTGCTACTTTAGATTAATTTGAGAAATTTTTTTATCTCAACAGGCCAAGCGAATCTCACTACACATGTTAACCAATTACTTTAGGTTGAATAGATTACTAAAGAAAGTTCTCTTGTTGTCATACTTCAACATATACTAGTTCCTTAGTATCATGGATGATGTAGAGAAATGGAAATTTTCTGACTCATATCTTCTTTTATGAGTTCTTCCACAAAAATTGGAATACATGTGATTTTATTTGAACGTATCGTTTGAAACTACTGACAAATTAATAGTCCAGTAAGTGGATTACATTCTACGGAACATTCAAATTTTCGGAAAAAAAATAATAAAAAATATCAAGTATGGAATAATGGTGCTCAAGTACTTCTAAACCCCAAATACATACATTTAAATCGAGTTGGTACAACCAATTGTACAAAAGACATCATTCAACTATAGCCAATATCATATTCAAGAGACCAAATAGCATTAAGACCAAAATTCTTAATGATTGAGATCAACAAATATAATTTGAATTGACCGTTTATATGCTCAAGACAAAAATTAACAAAACTAGGCATATTCTAAAAACAAACAAATAAGCCAAGCGAGAAAATAGGCCTAGCATATAAAACTCGCGTTATAGTTACATACCTCAAAATTTGGTTCCCTTTGTATACACAAAACTGGGACAGTTTTGTTCGCGCACGTCCCGAAACCAGAGTCGGAACAGGACACAACTCAGGAGAAATGGGAACAACAACAGGAACCGGATCGGACTGAACATGACAAAACAGGTTGGACCGGACCGAGTTTATGGAGCGGACCGAGTTGGACCGAGTTTCTGGACCGACCGAGTTGGACCGAGTTTCTCGAGCGGACCGAGTTGGACAGAGTTTCTGGAGCGGACCGAGTTGGATCGGGCCTGGTTAGACCGGGTTGGTTTTTTTCTTCCTAACCTAATTTCTTGTTCCTCTTTTCTGCGAGGATCACACAGCGGCCGAGAATTGGCATAATCAACTGCCGCAAAAAAAAAAAGAAAAATTGATGTACAACGTAGACATAGATTAGATTCAACCTTCATCTTCACGCACAAACATACAAATATGAATATAATATGTATATATATATATATATATATAGTTTTATCATATGAAATAAATTATTATAAAATATAATCATGATACAGAATAGATCCTAAACAATTTTCACGTTAGTTGATTTGAACAAAATAGAAGATTGTGGAAAAGAAAAATATATATCATGGTATAGAGTATAATTTTTTTTTTCTAATCAATCAATATGGTATAAAACAGATTAAAAAAAAAGAAATCAAATCAATTCCTAGTGATTTGATTCTAGGGAAAAGAGAACAAAAAAATAGGATAAAATAGGATAAAATAGATCCAACTTATCTGATTTGACGATGACGATTCCATTGATTCCAACACAGTGTTTTTGATAGCAACCCAAAAGAAAAGAAATCAAAATCCATTGTCGCAGGGTAGAGCTCGTGGTGATAACGTTTTGTAGTAGATAATAGAAAAAGATAAAGAGGCACAAAGAGAGATATTTCATTCGTTACTTTTTGTGTGTTACATAGGTAGTCCTTTATATACAATAGGAATAGAACCCTAGTTACTATATTGGGCCGTGCATCCGTAGGCTAAAGCCCTTCAACAGTTCCATTTTGAAATAAAGGAAAATATTATATGAATAAGGGTATCAAGGTAATCTAATTTTAAATAGATAAGGTTATTAAAAAGTAGGAACATATTTATTGTTGTATAAGAATATATTTATTGGGATTCAAAAGTAGGGACCTATAAACAATGTACCCATTAGATTATCACAAAAGCAGAAAGCATGAGGGGAAAAGAAACCTGGCTTGATTAGGGTATACCCAGATTAATTGGGGTATACCCATTTTGTTCCCATCCAAAGGAGTGTGCTAAGGGGTGTCTAAAAGGTGTTAAAAGACCAAATTGCCCATACTAAAAAACCTTGCCGGCCAAAACATATAATAAAAAAAAATCAAAATCTTTCTTCTACACTCTAAATATACATGTGTAATCAAAAAAAAAAAAAAAAAAAACGAAGAATCAAAACGAACCAAAAGTCGGGGGGTATTTTTGTCGACCTTGCGGAGGCCTCAAAATATAGTCGGCGGGTATAAGGTTGAATAACATGCCGACTTTTCATCTCTAAATTTAGCAATTACGAGGTCGGCAAGATATCCATATCTATACCATGCCGACTTTTCATAACATCCATGGCGACGACCGTAAATTTTTTCTACGGCCTGGGGTATTTTTGAAGACCTTGCTTCAGACTTATATCGCCGTGGGGTTTTCAACCGCCGTGGGTATTTTTCTCAACAAATAGGCGGGGGTTTTTGTAGACCTTGCTGACTAATATTTTCCAATAGCCCTCTCCGTGTCAAAAAAAAGTCGGCATGTTCTTCATTTAAATACCTTGCCAACTTATACCGCCATGCGGGGTTTTCAACCGCCACGGGTATTTTTCACCAGCCGGCGGGGTTTTTTTTGTAGACCTTGCCGACTAATATTTTCAATAGCCATCTCCTATGTGTCAAAAAAAAAAAAAGTCGGCATGTTCTTCATTTAAATACCTTGCCGGCTAAAATTGGTCGGCATTTTATTCAAACAAAGACCATGCATTGCCGGCCTTATATAGCCGGCACCTTATTCAAACGTATATCTTGCCGACCTTTGACATTTTTGAAAACCAAATTTTTTGATCGAAATCGAACTCATAAGACGGATTAAAGGTTTAACCTACTGGATTTTCATTTTCAAAATTTTAATCTAAACTCAATTAATTAACCTAATAAATTTTTTAGTGTTAATTAAACAAGGGCATATTAGCCATTTTGAAAATACAAGGTTAAGGGGTGGCTTGGCTTTACTTCAAAATGACCCTATTTTATCTCATTGGGTATACCCCAATTAGTTTGGGTATACCCCAATCACGCCAGGAAAAGAAAGTGGTGGAAAATGGGCGTTCTTGGTTCTTCAAAACTCAAATAGTATATGTACTAGTGGGCTTGACCTGAGAACGGGCTTATACGCCCTCTATTAATTTTTCCAAACCGTCTTTGCAATTGCATTTGCATGCCCGTCTTTCATCTTTCCAAACCAAGGCATGCATGTATCTCTGTTGCAAACCACATCGATGTTTAATATTTCAGTTCTTCGATGTTTAAGTCCCCAAATCTCTTATCAATTTTCTTAGCGACGACAGAATTACATTTGTCGGACCTCGGATGGATAAAGTTGCGCACTAGCTTTTGGTTGACGATTATGGGTTGATGAGCATTTCAAGAACTGAAGATCTTGGAAGTTTGGCTGATAATAAGCTTGGTACACGAGGACTTTATAAATTCGGGTTGAACTTTTTGGTGAATATTGTGCTCGACAAACATCTACCCAAGTTTAGAAGGATTACCTTAAGTTGATGGGACCGGGGTACTTTAAAGGACGAGCAGGTTCAAAAGGAACTATTTTGAAAAAGATGGGCTCTCTCCTCTCTCCTCTCTCCGAATCTATCTGAAACTCCATGAAAACCGATCAATTCCTATCAAAAGCTAAATCATCAATTACCAGCATCATTTCTCAGCCAAAGTAACATAGGATCAACATAATAAACAAGAACCACTACTACTTCAAGCAACATTTATAATTACAAGCAACATACCACAAGCAAAGTAACTTAGAATTTCATGAACAACAGAAATTTCTTTTTCTAAATTTCTTCTTCTTAACCGAATCACTACTCTACGAAACCTATTAAAACACACGGGAACTTCTATACATAGATTCTACTTAGAGCTTCTTCTTCCAGTTCTTCTTCTTTCCTTTCATGGTGAAACGGTCATATCTTCTTCTTCCCCCTGGTCTTAGAAGCAACACTCCCAGATGTGCTTCGAGTAAAACGAAAAGTGGGTGCAGTCTGCCTCTTGTTGCGTCGAACTCTTTTAGAAGAAGGAGGAGAAGAAGAAGAAGGTGCCTCTTCTGGAAGTCCCCTCTGCTGGTGTGCATCAACCTGTTGATTAACAAATCCATTGGAAGGTTTTTGGTTGTCCCCAGGAGCATCGGCTACCATATACAATCGAGATGGCCCTCCAATCCAGAAATCTGGATGAACTCTCACAGCACTACCAAAAGACGATATCTGGAATCCTTTCCTCAAAGTTCCATACATCTCAACCCACTCAACGGTATCAATTGGACCTCCTTCAGAATCATGGCTGTTCTCATCGTCTCTAATCAGTATGGGGGCTCGGTGGAGGGGAGGGATTATCTGAACGCTCATTTCATCTCCCGCTTCACTGGTTCTACTCCCATTACTCTGATTCTCAGCCATGTTGTTAATCTCTATATGATATCTCTTTCTCTCTCCCAAGGTTATGAAGATGTTGTGTTTCACAATCTCTATTTAAAGAGAAAATTGAAACTCATTAAATTTGATTCAAGTCTATGCATTGATTATGGGGAGATTCACCAAACCATTGGTGTAAATGCAAACCAAATTCACCAAATCTTTAATTACATAATTGAATGCAAAGTTTTTTGCTATACGCAAAAGATGATTCTTTCTTCCTCCAATCTGTTTCGTGAAACGGCTATCTGTTCTTGTTCATCGGATTTTCCGCCAATGAGACTGACTCTTTGGCCGGAGATGAATCAATTGGTAAAGTACAAAACTTTTTGGGCCCTACATTTTTGTCTCATTTCAACGGGCATTTTCAAACGGTCCTATAGCAGGGTCTCTTGGTTCTGTAGGAGGCGCTTTTCCAATAACCAAATGGATGAGTCCTTCTCTTTAAATCTTGAACTTTATAGGGGCTTTGACTCCTTTTTCAAAAGTTGTTCGAACTGGAGGATTGGTACATCTCTCGTCATTAAGGCAAAAATGATATCTAGACTGCCTATACCTTAAGGCAACTCATTTCTTGTCCCTTGGTTGCTTATACACGGCACCAAGTGTTGGCTGTCCTGCCATGGCACATTTAATTGTACTCTCTACATGATAGGGTTGCTCCCGGCTAAAACCTCAGATTGCTTAATTTTTTGGATGCCTACACACGGCTCCGATCCACTGTCAATTTAAGGCTATGAAACTCAAAGCTATTATCTTTACCAATTTATTAAATTGGGAACTGCATTATGAATGGGTCCTTATTTATTATGCTTATCCTTTTCTTCTAATGGTTTCCTTGTCTTTTGAGGGCTCATGTGTAGGTGATATTCGAGTTTCTACTGAGTTGTTTCCATCGCACCTTCAAGACACTTTTTTAACCATATTCCATGCCGACACATCTAAACAAAAATTTCTTCTCCAGTTGACCTCTAATCCACAATATCTAACCAAAAGCCAAGAAAATTATCTGATCTTTGACCAGATTAATCACATGCCCACAGATGGGTCTTTATACATCATAGAGATCTCCCTATCTAGTCACTTTCAAACCCATGTGGGATACAAGAAAACTACCTGGCTAATCAAACTCTATTGGAAATTAATCTACATTTTTTATTGCAAGACAAGAAGATAAGAATCCTTGTACTTCTTTGGTATGGCAAACGGGTCTTGTGAATTAGAAGGAGCTTTCAGGGGCTATCTCAACATAAACTCTGTTCTGGCCTCTTTTAATGAAAACCCTTTATCTATCTTGACAATTATTTCCATCATATGTCTTTGCCTTTGCTCCTCTCTTTGCTCCGAATCTTTGAGCTCCAAACCCTATTTACTCACTTCTGCCATTAGTATGGAGAAAGTAATTTTTTCAGTTGAGTATCTTACTGAAAAACTTCAAAGCAATCTTCACATACCTGATCCTCTAAAACCAATCATCTTACTTGATGAAAGCATCATAAAGCCCTTACCAGCTCTTGATAATAAGTGGT
>JAJJWW010006405.1:0-10936 GCA_023531295.1 Papaver armeniacum | reverse complement strand
AAATGTCCTGTTAACTTGTATACTCGTATACAAGTTAACAGGGGTATATTTGACTTTAAGTTATATGGGAAATATAAAACAGTTGCATAGGAATAATAAATTTATCATTTTCTACAAATGTGATTATATTCCTTTAATACCCCTTAAATTTCACTAATTAAAAATAATAAAGGTAATTAAGCGCCCACAAAACTCTCTCCTCCTTCTCTCCTCCTTCTCTCACTCTTCTTTCCATTTTTATCTTCCTCTTCCCTTTTAATCTTCTTCTTCTCCAATTTCATTCTACTGTAAAACCCTAAAACAAATATTCAACTATATATATTGCTTTCTCTCTCCGCAGATCTCACTACAGATTCTTCTTCATCTTATCTTGTTAAAATTAAAATTTGATTCTTAGTTCATTCAATTAAAATTCATGACCACCATCTCTATTTTTCCGATGCAAAAGTTCATATGAACCCTAACATGGGTAATCAGTTTTTGAGTTTTTGCTGGTTTGTAACTTGGCGGACGTAATTTTTTTATCAGGCTGAAGGCTTAAATTAACAAAATATTTAGGATCTGCAAACTTTTTATAAACCAAATATTATAAACTTGAATCTGGGTACTATCAAAAGAAATCTATGGTTTAATTGGTGGAAACATTAATTTCTATGGTGAAAGAAAGATCAGGAAGATTAGATTTTTGTTTTTTTTGATCGGTTGTCATTCTAGTGGAGATGATAGATCTAATGGTGGGATTGAAACATTAATTAGGCATGCATGGAATTTGTTTGAGTTTTTTTCTTTATCAATTGTGGGATTAAAGCGCGTCGGTTTGAGGATTATTGGGATTCATCTGCTCCGCTTCGCCGTTCCCATAAAGCGATGAAGCATTAAAAAGTGGAAGACCAGTGGGTGACAAATGAGCTGTGTTCATTTTTGACTCAATATATGAAGACAAGGCATTGCTGGAATAAACATTTTCGAGCATTTATATAGATTGTTGTTCAAAGAAAACACAACTCCATTGGTGTGGTTCAAAACATAAAGTAACTCAATGATTACTCCTTGCATGCATAGCTGGTATGGTAAGTGTTAAAAGAATATGTTCTTCTTAAACTTTGATGGGTAACAAGACTTATATTATTTATACTCCCTCGTTTTGAAAGTGATACTTTCCTTTTTCATTTAGCCTAAAATAGGCCAAATTGAAAAAGTAAGTATCTCTTTTCCAAACGGGGAGTATTATAATGTCAATTATACTTGTTATGGAGGTAAGTTCCTTAAGAGCGGGACCTTAAGAAAATATGACTTATTCAATATGGAGTTTATTCTTAAATATAACTAGCCCAATCAAGTAAATTTTTTATTTATAGCCTATTCATATGCACCATGTCAAAAAAAATGAGTTTGGCATGCCATGTGGCATGGCAAATGAGTTTCTCCACTATGGTATTTATATGAAATTTGATTAAAAATATATATTTAATTGTGTTCGGTGGACGTACTAATGAATTGTGTTTATTAAAAAATTAGTATTATAATATATTCAGTAGGACCCTTTAGATATAAAAATATACTCCCTCCGTTCCATTTTACTTGATGTTGTAGGGTTTTTCACGCAGATTAAGGAACATCATGAGAGAGATAAAATATATTAATACCTATTAAAAAAATTAAATTACCTAGTTTTTAGTTTTTAGATTCTAGGAAAAAGTTACTTAATCCCATTGTAATTTACTTGGGATGTACCAAATTTTTATAAAAAATATATATCCTCCATGAAAATAATTATTTATGTGAGAATTTATGGACCATAAATTTGGGGAGATAAACCCTAAAACATCAAGTAAAGTGGAACGTAAAAGAAGTGAAAAAGTAGGAGAGAAGGAGAGATTATATAATATAATTATTCGTAGAAAGCCGGTTGTTCTGTAGTATAATGGTAAAGTCACTGAGTGATAATACCAGTGACCTGAGTTTGAAACTCGCCAGCACCAAATTCTTTACCGATCAAAAAATAAATAAATATTCAGAGATAAAGTCTTGATCGCTGGAAATAAAGAGATTATCGCTGAAGATGGAAAGATCATCGAGAGATGGAGTCTTTATCGCCCGATGAAAACTCCATCGTGTATGCCTATATGTTATAACTGACATATATGCATATGAGTTTGGGACTTTGACACACCCATAGTGGGTCCATATATGGCAAATATGTGAGTTTTCCCTTTTAGTAGAAATAGGCCTTATATGGAGGTCATTCCTATATGTTTATATAGAGGTTCTACAGTATTTTTAAGTTCTGGCAGACGAAAATGTTAAATCTTGGCACACCCATGTCCCCCAAAATGTTTCACCAAGAGTGTCATGGAGATAGCGGTTTAATGCCACGCAAAGGACCCTTGCCTAATCTCAAATCATGGGATCAACATGCTAAAATTTGACACTTCATGGGTGAATTTGTGGGGAAAATGTAGCACTGTCGTTTAAATTACCTGATGCTTCTGGTAATGTAAGAGCGGGATTTTCTTTTGTCTAAAAGTTACATTATGAAGAAAAATAGGATCCTTTGAGAAAGTATAATACCAAATAATCCATGTGTAAATAACACACGATCCTACACAAAAAAAAAAACACTTGTTTGAATTGTGCTACTAGTTGCGCTTGGGCTTTTTCGATATGGACCGATAGTTTTACGAAGAAAAATGTTTATAAACCTTTTTCTTGGCGGCGTAGAGCAGTGGTCTTGGGTTACATCTTTATCTTTAACTCCTTATAATTATTTTTGACAATTACAGGGTTCAAACCCCTACCTCTGTGCAGGTCAGGAAAGAGCATGCCAACTATCGACCAACTTGGACTCACAACTGTAAATAATTTTCATTAATCTATAAAATACCTTTTACAAAGTAATTATTATTTACTTGCTTTTAGGATTGATTTCTGGTCATACTATTTACTCCCCAACCTCTAATTGCAAAACACTGAACAACAGTATCCGTGAAAAATCAGAATACTCAATGCATATTGTTTAACATGTTAACCTTCCTAGTTTGGGGCCTAGTGTGTGATTATTTGGGGCATATTACTAAACAAACAAAAACAGACATTTAGAAGTAAAAAGAAAACCCCTTATCCAACTATTTTGCGTAATGGCTAATTTACCCTTGATTAATTAATGTTAATTGGATAATTAATTGATGTTTAATCAAATTAAACTAGAAATTAACTAAACTTAAAATCATCATCAAAATATGAAAAAATCTTGATTTTTTTTTTTTGAAAAAGATTAACCCTGAATCGGTTTATATATGTTCATGCTTATATAGACCGATTCTAAGAATCGGTTTATAAAACTTATAACATAAACCGATTGTAAAATTCAAGAGTTTTTCTGAGATTTTTTTTTGTTGCCAGAATCGGTTTATGTTAATGCCCACATAAACCGATTGTGGTTGACGCTCATCAAACACGAAGAACATCAACCCGAATCGGTTTATATAGATGTAAAATAAATATCGATTCCGTGAACATCAACCGATTCTGGTAGAGTTTAAGAAAATTTTGATGAGAAATTTTGAGATTCATAGTTAAATCATTGATGAATCCCTCTTAAAGGTTTGTCTTGAAAGGATTTGACTCAATCACTCGAATTGTTTGTCGTCGGAAAATATTATTTGAAAACCTTAAAAAAATGGAAAATTGAATGGTTTTGTGATTATGTTTTAGTTTTTGATTATCATGAAAATTAAAAAAAAAAAAAAAAAAAAAAAAGGTTTTGATGAAAATTTGTTAGTAGAAATGATTTAAGTTTTGATAAAGGATAAGGTTTGGGATTGAATTTGATAGTGAGGATAACTCAATACGTTTACCTAGTTTAGACACCCTTTATTCCTTTAAACGGGTGATGAATTTGATAGGCCCCAATTAATCACACCAGAATAATCGCACTAGACCCAAACTAGGAAGGCATGTTAAGAGACATGTTTCCCCCAATTTTGCAAATTTAATTTTCAGCTAGCTCTAGACTCTGGCTGTCTATAGTCTAATGTCCAAGCTCAAAATCAAACAAGCTGATCAAGTCAAATGAATATTAAAACAACCTTGGATACCCCCAATATGATCATTCGAATTCTTTATATTTCCGTACTATTGGAATGGGGTTTGATCGACTTCCACATCTATAGGGGAAGAGGAAACCAGGCAACGTGGAATTAAAGGAAGTTGGGAAAAATAGGCGTGGAGATTGATCGACACCAAACTACACCCAAATCAATTACTATAGTATAACCCTAAACCTAAAGTATTCATGTCGATTGTTGAGTAAAGAGAAACAAACGGTGCTTGAAATAATATCGATAACTTCTCTTCCATACACCCACCCAATCACGGTGAGATATTAAAATGATGATTTCGTGGGGGGCAGACAGTCATTTACAGGAGGTGAGTTCATTAAATTACGGTGTCTCGTGAAATATAAGATCAATAAATTGCAAAAATCCAAAACAAAAAGAATAGAGTATTCCCCCTTTCCATAAGAGTTTCTTGCTTTTGATTCAATCGAGGGTGTAAAGCGGTTAAAGTAAACTGGAAAACAGTTGTTGGTTACTTAGATATTTTCACAATGGCAGAATCAGAAATTATCCAACAACTGTTATAGAAAAGTAAAAACCAACATGAAAAGGAGAAAAAAGATTAAAGAGAAAGCAAAGGTATTTAAGCATTAGCACCATGTAGCTTAGATATTTGACTAAAGAGATTAGTTGAGAAAAGGTAGAGGAAAAACTAGTAAATTCCATCAAGGCTAATCCCATTAGAGCCAGTCAGCCAGAGGTTAATTATTTTGGCATTTCAATGGAGAAAAGCCGAAAAAATCGAGATCTGAAGTAGATTTTGGGCAATCAATTCGGCCTAACATTTTCTTAAACATGACCCAATCAATTAGAACAAGTTCTTCTTTTTGAAGCATAATTTTTTTTTTTGATGCGAAGTAAGGATTATATTAACTTGAAACTGAACAATTGTCTGACAACAAACAAGACTCTAAAAAATCAGGGGGACTATCTAGCCAGACCCTGGATACTCTGTGCTGTCTGCTATATTTAGCAAGTTTGTCAGCCATTTTATTACATTTTCTAGGGACAAAAGAACATGTCCATCTACTAAAATTATTCAATTTATCTTTCGCATCCAACAGAATTGTTTCGCTTTCCCAAGATATGACTGGAGCGGCATGGTTGATGTAGCTTTCAATTCCTCTCAGGTCAGTCTCTACTATGATATGAGAAAGTTGCATTTCTTCACACCAAACTAACAAAGATCCGTAAAAGCAAGACATTCCGCCTTTTCAGAGCTCGTCACTCCTGCATAGCATTTTGATAGACCGCCTCTCCAGTTTCCTGCACCATCACGAAGAATAAGAGCGATTCCTGTTAGTCCACTGTCTAAGTCATAGGAAGCATCACAATTAATTTTTATAAAGGGAAATTCTGGTGGTTTCCATGAATGCTCAATATGCAAAGAACGTTGAACTGTATAGTTGTGATGTTGTTTGCTGCTATACAGGTTTTCCAAATATTTGGAAAAGCTCATAGCTCTTTTAGCTACAGATTGCGGCTCGATCTTCAGGTTTTGAAAGTGCACATCACATCTTGTATTCCATATTGTCCAGGTGACCACCATGGCCATATTCAACCATCCACTAGGCAGATTCTGCTGATCTGCCTGCAACCAGCTTTCAAAGATTTCTGCCACTGTATCATATCCACCAGTTATGACTGAAGATCCACCAGGAACAAGCCTCCACACTGCCCTTGAGAAAGAACAAAAGAATAAAACATGTATTGTACTTTCTTCATATTGGTTGCAGAGGGGGCACTGTTTATTGATGTAATGACATGCCCTTGACAGTCTTTCTTTGGTTGGCAAAATATCAATAAAGCACTTCCAGAAAAAGTGTTTGATTCTCGGCCAAGTTTGAATATTCCAGAAGGTCTTCCAACGAATATTAGAATACTGGATTATTGGAGAAATCTGCATAGCACCGAGACTGGTTTCATAAAGCTTTTTATAAGCTGATTTCAACGTGAACACCCCATTTTTTGTGAGCTTCCAGATCAACTTATCCTCAGCAGATGTAGGGATTCGCATACTGATTATAAGCTCAGCAGTATAATCATCAAAAAGATATCGAATTCGTTCATCATTCCAGTGCTGCCTATCTTGAAGCATTAAGTCTTGAACCCATACATACAACTCACTATCTGCTACTCCTTCTCTTGGAGTTGGTGGATTATTTAACCCTATTACCCAGACATCGAGCCAGATTTTAATTTTGTTGCCTTTCCCTAACCTCCAGTGGCTATTCTGCTTAACAAATTCAATTTGTTTCTGCATACCATTCCAAGACCAAGAGCAGTTTGTTTTGACAGTTGCATGTAAGAGGCTTGTGCACGAGAAGTATTTTGCCTGAATGGCTTTTCCCCAATGCGTATCCGTATTTGTGCAGAGTCTCCATGTTGCTCTTACCAGCAAAGCTTGATTTAGAATCTTAAGATCTCTAAATCCTTGACCCCAATCTTTTATGAAAGCCCAAACTTTTCCAAGTAACATATGTGCTTCATTTTTCAAACCCCAAATTAAATCTTCAGCAGCTCAATTTCTGCAATAATATCCATGAATCGAAACAACTCATTGAATAGGCGGAATGTGTAGTTAGTTCTCACCATTAATGACTTTACATTGAGACATTGTTTTGCCATCCCATGAAAAGTCGATCATTTAACTCTATCACATAAATGCGAGAAACATTTCGTATTCTTTACCAACAATAAGAGAATTCCTAGATATCTTTCGGCTTGATATCATTCTAGGAACTTAAACCTTCTTGTTAAGAGCTGAGAACCTCCGAGAACCTGTGATAATGAATTTAACACTTCCAGTTAAATTAACCATCCGAGGCGCCCCAATCCTCATTCACTTTCAAAGCATTATTCACATTATGCAAATCGCCTTTAAGAATAATAGCGGTCTGCCGAAGAATAGAGGTACGAGATAGAAGGAAGCGGATGGAGCAATTTTAATACCTTCTATAAGACCCGAGATTCTGCATGAAAGAGTCGGCGCAGAAAAGCCTCCGATTGTGTGATAATAAATATGGTGACAGAGACTTGCGTATTCCTCTTGTTGGTTGATAGGGCACAAGGAGCACCATTGAGAAGTACTTGAGATCCTTGTAGTAGTAATGCATTGCATGATGAGATTGCACCAATCACGAGAGAATCCCATTTGAATCATCCGTCCTTTAAACCACCATTCAAGCCTATCACAGGCTTTAGCCATATCCAATTTCAAAGCCAAGTACTTAGACTCTTCTTTTGTATTCTTCTATTGTGTGAATAACTCACATACAATGGTTAAGTATTTAAATCATCTTCCCGAAACATAAGCCGCTTGAAGAGAGAAATCTTGTACATTATTTCTTCATTCTTAGTAGACATGATCTTGGAGATTATTTTGTGATGTATTGCATAACGCAATTGGTCTTAAGTCGTATGGAACCGTTGGTTTTTAGACTTTGGGGATTAAAGACACATTAGTAGAATTTAGATTCTTGAGTAGAGAAGCACATCACGGAAGAATTCTTTGCACCGTATCCACAACATCTTTCCCAAACGATGTTCCAATGAGTTTTGAAGAAGTCATGGAAAACCATCCTACCAGTGCCTTCCGACTTCATTCCTTTCTAACTTTGAAAACCTCCGTCTCATCTTCGGTATCTTCATGAGTTCAACATTGTCCTCATGTGTGATAGACGAGGTCTGCTTTATGGGATCGATCCACATTTTCTGCAGGTTTGTTGTAGTATGCAGGTTTCCATAATAACTTATGTAATTCTCTAATCCCTCTCAGAAGTACACCAAGTTCCATTTTTCATCTTTTAACGTGAAATATTGTTCCTTGATCTCCTTTTATTGGCATTAGCATGGTGATGCTTTGTGTTTCTATCCATATCCAAATAGTATTCATCTCTAGCTTTTTGCCCCCAAAACTCATTCTGTATTTCGTGCCAATGTTCAACCTGATTTTCCAACAGCTTCACCTGTGCTGTAGCATTGCCGTCTTGACCACCTTGTTGAATAGCTTCGATTTGTTGATGCAATAGGAAGATATTACTTTGTATATTCCCAAACTTCTCCCTGTTCCATTTTGAGACATACCTTCTAGTAATGGTTAGTCTTTTGGACAATTTATAAGCATAAGATCCATTAATATGATGATTCCATGCTCGCTCCACTTCGATTTCAATGTTTCATCCCTTTCGTAACATTGGAAATATTTCCGACATCGTTTCTACAAGCATCAATATGAGTAGAGTCCAAGCATAATGGGGCAGTGATCTGAACCTAGGTCGGGGAAGATGTATAAGTTTTGCATCTGGGAAGTGAATTAACCATTCGTAGTTTGTGAGAGCCCTGTCCGGTCTTGGCGAATCGAACTCCAGTGCCATGAAACATTTGAAGACCAAGTAAACGATTTCGATTATAACTCATGTCATCTAAGCCCCGTCTACGAACTAAGTTGATGTGGCGAATCTCTAGAAGGTGGAAGTATGCGTAAAAACGCAACCAAGAAAATCTACCCATAGAATTTGAAGAAACTCTCGCTTAATTTAGGAAAGACCCGATTCAAATCACCAATTACAACCTATGGTCGTTGTATTGTGCACTGAGATTTAAACATAAGTCCAATGCTTTTCTTTATTATTTGGATACGTGAGCCATACATACAGAGTTAGGAACAAAACAGATGAGTCATCACACTGAGAGCAGGTTTATAATCCGGGAATCCCGATTGATAATATTAAAAGTGAAAAGCGAGTCCTTCCATAATAAAATTAGTCCACCACAAACCTCTTGATGAAACTAGCTTATGATTAGGGTATTTATATTTTCTATTAATTTGACATTTTATCTTCACTATTTTTTTTTTTGCTTTCTGGAGATGAAAACTATATCAGATCATACCCTGTAGATAAGGTCTTTAAGATGATCTCTTGTTTTCTTTTCACACAAACCCTGGCAATCAGGCTATGAGTCTCATACTTCTATAACTATTCTTAGAAATACAACTAGAAAATAAAATGACTAAAGCGAAGTGTTATAAGGCAAAGAAAGGATTTTATGCATTAACAAAAATAAAAAAACATAAGATGAATGGCGAAAGTTAATTGAAAGGTAAGAAAATACCTCAGTATAGTGATTCCCTGGATTATGCATGCGATTCTCCTTTGCGTCAGCACGCTGCTTATCATTTTCTCCAGTTTCCATCCCAACAATTATTTCAGCAGTTGAGTTCATAGCTAAATCATCCCTTACCCCGCCATGATAGGTTAGGATAGTCCTAAGATAGAAGGGTTGGAACCATTATCACTCACGGTATGGTTTCTAGCTCTTTTAACAGATCTTTCCTCTTCAGCCTCAGTCATATTCTCCCCCTCCTGAACAACAACAACTTTTTTCATTCTCGGAGAGTTAATTGCTTCCCCTTCCGCAGCATTCTTATTTCTACAATGCTCTTCAAACTCCTCGTCATGGCTCTTTCACTGTTCAAAGAACCTCCTCACGAGATAGTATCATCGTGATCTTAATTATATAAGCATTTAGGACATAAACTGTGTGGCTGTTTTAGCCAATGATATCTAATCCACATGTGTTCACCATGATTTGAGTTCCACCATTCTCCTCTTTTCAAAGTTGATTAAGTCAATCTCAACTCGCGCGGTAATCATATTTCTGATCTTGAGTAAATTCTTGACTCATGATATTTTCTTTCCCAAATCCTCAATGCATTGACTACGACTTCATGATGATGTTCTAGCAATAGTCCCTTAAACCGAACACTCAAGCTTGTTTTACGAACACATACTCGAATAAGCCACTCCAGTAGTGTATTCTTGCAACGCAAGAAGACACCTTTGAACATTCCAAGGTATTTTTTTTTTAAAACATCTTGCATATCCTTATCAGAATTGAATTTGAAAACAAAAAGGTATTTTCCAACAGCCTTTGTTTCTCTCTTCTTGTACTGCTTCCAAAGGATATTCAACTCATCTTTTATGGCAGAAGTTTCGATATTGTCATCTTTAGTGATAAGGAGTCCAATCAAACTGTTAGACCACACAGTAGCCCCCTCTTGCAAGTTTTTTGCAGAACCAATAACACCTCTGCTACCCTTGATAGTGGTAGTTCTCATCTTTTCAGTGATCTTCTTGACAATGTTATTGTTTTCCGAATTGTTGCCATTAACCTCCATTATAAAACTGAAGAACTCTCTATTAGGGTAAGGGAAGAAAAGTTCTGTTTGATAACTATAGTTAGGATTTTCTTTGATTATATTAAAGGTTGTTACTATAGATAAAGCACCGCAAATATTTAGATACCTAAATAAAAAAGAAAGCTCGTAATTTTCATCTTTTTTAACAAAAAATCTTCTCTTGAGTCAAGCATGTGATCCGATAAAGAGTGGGAGTTCAAAATCACTCGCAAAAATGAGGGAGAATTTTGGTTTGAAAATTACAAGGTTGAATCAGGGTTTGAATCGGGGGAGAAGTCCGATGATCATGGCTTCAAAAACTTGACTCGGGGTAGGATGTTTTTTTCTCATATTAGAGATGAAGCTGCGAGGTTGGAATTTTTGGATTTGCAAAAATGCATTTTGAGATGGGCCCAGAGGTAGGCAATATGGCCCAGAGGTAATGACAATGCTGTCTTGAGAATCAACGAGTCTTGAAGACAAAAGCCCATTATAGGAAGGAATCCATTGCAAACTGGGAGGAATCTGCAAATTAGAAAATCATATCATAAAGGAAAACTTGGAAATAAAGAGATAAAAACAAGTTTGAAAACTTATTTACGAGAGAACTAAATCAAAAGGAAAATCAAAACGAAAA
>JAJJWW010006404.1:0-77792 GCA_023531295.1 Papaver armeniacum | reverse complement strand
GACCTGCTTTTTTTTTTGGGGTCCATTGTTTTATTTTGGGTAAGACATTTAGAAGTAAATCTAAATCACCCGTTATCCAAATATTTATGTTAATACTAAAATTACCCTCAAGATAAATTTTGTGTAATGATTAGTTAGTGTTAATATTATGAAGCGATTAGTTAAATGATTAAGTTAAAATAATTAGTTAAATTACTAATAGAATTATTAAAGTAAAATTATTGAGAGTAAAGTAGTAGAAGAGAAGAAGAAGAAGATGGAGAAAAAAAAATCTTGATTTTGGTGAACATGAATTGAGTGATTCAAGTGATGATGGCTCATTGAGGAAGTGGATTAGAGTGGGTGTTGAAGCGAGACTAGTGCGAGTGAAGAGTGTCCCCCTTGGTTGATATCCGCTCGGGGTGCCCATGCTGATCGCAGCCACGTACGGCGGGACTTCGGTCTGCGGCACTCACGATCTTATCTGGGCGACTGAACTCACCGCCCACGGACGGCTAATCACCGCCCGTTAAAACCCAAACCGAATGAGCTTAAGGGAAAAACGGGTCATTTACTCCGGGCTCATCCAAATGCTCATCCAAATCTTCATCTCCTTCCTCTCCTAAAGTATTCGTTAATCTTCACGACGATCCAGGATATGAGTTATTTGTTAGATGGTGAATGTATTCTTCCCCAACTCAATCTCAATCTCAAGATGAAAATGATGGATTTTACCAACCACAGTAGGAGGAAGAGTATTTGGGTACTCGGGCATGCTTCAAACTTAGCTAATGTTGGTTGAATTGGTAAAAACTTTCGTAAAAATGTAAAATTTTAAAGTGAATTTCAGGTTAGGTCAAGGCGATTCGGATACCTTATGTGAAGAGCAGTGTGTGAACATATCTGGAAGTGTAGTTTTGGCTACTTTTCGAAAGACACGGTAGCCAAACTCATTTTAATGGAGGTTTTGTGTAGTTCGGTTAACAGATTCAACAACGTATAACCAAACTGTTGTTATACAATATACATATTTATGTTCGGTTTAGTCGGTTCCTTGTCGAACTCTAGAAGCTAAATGTTTGGTTGGTTCGCAAAATTCAACCAAACTAACTTTCTAGCCGAACTTTACGTACAAAAATAGTTTAAAACCCAAGTGTTAACTTCGGCTAGCAGTTCATTACCGAACAATAGCCACTAAATGTTCGATGGTTGAAAATTTCTTTCCCAACTCGAATTTGTTCTTCGGTTTGGTTGACAAAATTATCATATTGCCTAACTTATTGTATTTATTTGTGATTGCAATTGATGTTGTTCCATTTCTCGTAGGTTGAATGCCAACCTATATACCAATGGATGATCAACCTTCTCCCGCCGATGTGTTGTACAAAGATACATCCCATCACTATGCTAATGACTTGGAAGGTTGAAGAATAATTTACGTGTAGTTCATTATTTAGAAGTATGTATATATTTTTGTAACATAATATTTTTCTAAGTGTAGGTATTCAACTTTCCCATTGAGGCGAAGAATTGGGATAGAGAACATGCCAAAAAAGACATGTGCGTATTAGTTTTGAATGGAAAAGAAATCCAAACTCGCTTTGAAATGGTTTGGAGATCCCGATGTTAGTCACAAGAAGAAGGGTTATGTGTATAAAGGAAAGATAGGGAGGAAGAACCTTCGTCCACCATTTACAATGCAATTGAGACAATTAAAAATAGTGAATAGAGAGATAGACAAGTGATGCAACAATTATTTTTTTTTTGTTTGTTTTTGTTTTGGCTCAAAGAATGCAACAATTGTTTTTTTTTTGTTTTGACAATTAAAAAGAATGTAGGTCCGGGTGACGACATAATGCATCTCTTCATTGCGCATCCGAAGAGTGTTCAATTGGCTCAATGATTTCATGAATTTCTTATAATGGATTGCACTTACATGACCAACAAGTACGATATGCCATCGTTGAACATTGTTGGTCGTACGTCGACGAAATCACCGTTTACCGTTGCTTTTTGTTTTCTAAAGGACGAGCAAGAACCAAGTTACACTTGGGCGCTACAACAAGTGAAGGCGATCTACCAAGATGATGATATCCACGGGGTTATAGTAACAGACAACGAAGTAGCATTAATGAAGGCAATAGAAAAAGTGTTCCCATTAGCATATAATATGCTTTTTACGTTCCATATACTATATGATTTTTGCAGAGATTAGTAAGCTACCAGAAGATGAATAAGCAGATGCAAAATAAGAATTTGATAAGCAATACATTCTAAATCATGCTAAATGGGTTGCTTTCTCCGGTGAATGTGAGTCATTGACTTGGTCTCTCACCGAAGAAGAGTATAATCTAAATCTTGCGGCGTATCGAGCATTGGTCTAGACCCGATTATCCCGAGGATATTGTAACGTATGTGCTTGAGCAATGGTTGGAAACGCACAAAGAGAGGTTCGTTTATGAATTTACCAACCACCATAAACACTTAGGAAATCCAGCTATAAGTTTGGTATCACCACCTATTGAAGAAGAATCTTTAGATGTGTCGATAATTTTGTGATCGTGTTTAATGCTATGGAAAATTACTTCAACCGAGAGATTGATAGAATTCAAGAGAAATTCCAGAAAATTCGTATCATGAAGTACAAGAATTGAGGGAATCTTAGGTTGTTCAAGGGAATCCATTATAACGTTTCCCATGCTTGTATTAAGAGGTTGATTGTTGAAACAGAGTTGATAGATAAATGGGAAACCAAGCGGGAAGAGGTATGTGTTTGTAATATGATGAAGTCTACATGACACCCTTGTCGCCATATAATAGTTGACTATGGAAATGGCGTAATCCCTTTAAGAGACATTAATCCTTATTGGCAACAATTGAGTTTTGTCCCTCCTCCAAAGGGAGATGACGGAGAAGAGTTTGGTGATAGCGAAATGGGAAGAAACGTTCTCGAGATGCGCAGAAACATGAACAAACTCGAATGACAAATCTTTGGGATGACATTAGGACAATCATTTATCCGCACACTTCAAGAATGTCAACGAACCGGAAACATGCAAGCCCAAAGGTGGGCCAAGCACCAAAGAAACAAAAAAACAAGTAAGACAATATGCAAAGGTGTTGGCTAGGAGGAAAAGTGAAATGAACGATAATACTAGAGATCCTTCAGCGCATGAGCATACTGCGGCGAAGTACCAAGAGGATTCTAAAAAATGGGGGTAAGAGTATTATGGAAAAGGGCGAAACAAGTTAACGAGATATGAAGAAAAAGGGTACGATTTTACACCCGCCACCAACCCAATCAACTCCCTTGGTATCGAGCAAATCAACTCAACGAGACGTGAAGATTAAGGATCCAATGTACCAAGGCCTGACAAAGGAGTCGACCAATTGATGATACACCACCACTTACTAATAAAACCTACTTGGAAGAGCTACCTCCTTACATTAGAGAGTACGTCATATCCACCGACGACGTCCCTTCGGATGGTAATGTCGGTTTCCACGTTGTCGTACAACAACTAGGGATTTTCATTGATGGTTCCAAGTTATATAGTGGATGTGCAATCACTTATGTTCGAAAAAGGTTGTCGGGAAGCTAAAGGATAACTCGGCATTTTACAAGTTACGTTGTTGTGCGATGAGGATGCTAGTATTACCGAGCAATTGAGGTAGTTTCAACACACTGCTGTGTGACTAGATGACGTTGAATGGCTAGTATGACTCTCAACACGCACGATCTATCTCGTGAGATTTGGTTGTTGATTTATCAAGATCTATCCGTGTTTTCGTGTTTTATTGAGTTTTCATTCATGTGGGGATTGTTAGAAACGATTAATAAAATATGATTTTTAAAGTTTTAATAAAATTATATTTTATTGTTTTCTTTTGTGAATGAAAAACTTTTAGTCCCACATCGGGGAGTTCATCTTTTTAAGTTGTATTATTCCATTATATAAAGAAATTCACTACTTTTGTAAAATCTATGGGAAAGGGGTTTCTCTATATTTTAGAGGAACCTCCAAGGGAAGATATTTATATTGTTTTCTTATGCATTCGCGATTTTCCGTAAGGGTTTTTTCGGAGTTGCCAAGCTCAAGTTGAGCATCTACTACATATGCTAGTAGTAGGTGTATTAGGGTATTTTATCCTGGAGATACCCGTCATGTGAGGGCTATAGCATCACTCTTGAGTGTAGCCGGGCGCTAATGTCTTAAGGGCAACGTGTTGAACACATGACTCACTCTGTTTTTCCAAAGTTTTTCCTTGTTGCTGTTGCGAAGATCTGGGGAGCTCGTCCGTTTCATCAAATCTATCACTTCCATTATAAAGGAGCTAAGTATCAATAACTTTTGCTTATTTGATTTTTTTTTCTAGTTTTTGATTATTGCACCCAACAACAATTACACTGACAGGTTTTATTGGAGTGATTGTGACTTGTTCCTGAATTTACTATTTTTGATCATATTTTTTATATGATAGCTTATACTTTCGGCTTTAAAATGAGATAAGAATCACTTATTTTTGTTTTGCAATGAATCCCTGCACGAATTTTTTGAACACAGTCTGTCCAAATCAAGTTTCAAAATTATACTCTCTGTTTACGCTATGTTTCCCTTATTCTTTGAGTTATGGAATTCCTTCTTTTGCTAATGATTTTTGTATGAAAAGAGACATTTTCTAGTTTATAAGATGTTATAATTTGTTGAGTTTTGATTTGAAATGAAGCCCATGGTAATTTCTTAGAGTAAATCGGTTTAAAACGATTTCTTCTTGAAACTTTTTTGGTTTGAATGAACTCATTGATTCTGAGTTTATGCCCAGCTCTAAGATTCAATACTTAAATGTATTTAAGATCTTGATTTATGCGAAAAAGCTAAGGTAAGTTGATTTCATGGTTTATGAATCAATATTTGTTGATGGTTTGTTCGATATTCATATTTAACGATGTTTGCGAACTATTTATGAATTGCGTTGAACATCCTTTTGGTTACGAACCCTACTGATCAGTTTGTCGGGCCCACAAGGGGCAGTCCATATTAAGGGTGACCTGCGGAAGATCGTCAGGGATTTAGGTTAGTTTTCTCGATAAACTACGATAAATCTGTTATTCGGACCCTCACGAGATTATTGCGAACTCAATGGGTTTTAATGATTTTGATTGTGTATTGGCTTTGTAGGGCCTTTGATACTTCGATTTGGATATGCCAACAACTTAACGATTGTTTACGCTTTATTCAATTTGATATTTTATCGTTATTTGTATTTGGGCATTCTTTATACTGTTTATCGTATCGTTAACTCTCTACTAAGATGTGGCTCACCTTTTTTGTTTTGTTTTATTTTCCACATATTTTGAGGTCGGGCTTGAGGTAGTAAGGTTTCTTAAGATTGGTGCATCGAGCTTTGGGGGTCAAAGTGAGTACATTACTTTGTATTCATATATTCATATGTATCCGAGTTGGGTTACAAAACGGTTTTATCTTTTCTTACTGTTGTAGTTTCCTTCTATTTGATTTGTAAAAAGAGTTTCTTTCTTTTCTTGAAGTTGTTGTTTGTAAAAAGAGTATTACAATTAATAATTACGGGTCATGTTTAAATGGTTTTATGTCGATAATTTGTATTCCACACTGGCTTTTTTTTTAATGCGAATAATACTTTCATGTACTTTTTATTAAACCATAACTTTACTTTGTTTACAAATTGTTTTCAAATCCTTGCATCCCAAAATGGCAGCTCGAGAGAATTTGGACTTTATCAATTGATCGAACTCCTAAGGGATTGGAAGTTTAAAATTTTTCCGAAATATCGCGGTTGGTATCGTCAAAGCATACGTTTACTTCCTTTGGTTTTCTTTGTTTTGCGTAAGTGTTTTCCCTTTGGTTTTACTATGTTTTGTTTTGAAATTTTGGTATTGAAACACTTGATTTCATTACGAGTTTTGAAAAGTGTTAAGAATCTTTTATTTTCTCTAAAGTTTAGAAAACAACCAGAGATACCATGATATGTATATAATTGAGTTGTTAGTAATGAAAAGAATTACTAATAAGGTTAACCTTCTAAAAGTTTGTTTTGTTGATTCTCGATTTAGTGTAAGTTCGGCGCTTTCGCTCAACTAAGAAGAGAATTCGAGATTCAAGAAATTTAAAAGACGATCGATTTATGGAAGTTATTTGGAAACATCACAACTTAAGAGGCAACTTGTGAGCTAGAATCCGAGATCCGCGAGAATTGTTTGGAGTTACTAGGAGGTAACGTTCGTAGGTATATTTCTTTGTTTTGAATTTCGGAGACGAAATTCTTTTAAGTGGGTAATAATGTAATGCCCGCCATCTTTTTCTTAAATTATTAGGTTGCGATCCAATCCATTTGATCGGAAGACCAGCAATGGCCTTGATGTGGAGCGTGAAACCTAGTTGTGTTTCAATTAAGAAACACTTGGATTTTTCCCCGAGAAAACTTTGTTTGAGCCTGCCTGCAGAGAGTGTGTACGGATGCTAATAGAGTTTTTATACTAGAATTTGCGACAAAGTGACACCGACAAGTTGATGTGTTTGATTTTCATCAAAATAGGTCATTTTGGTCATTTAAGTTTCTATGATAAGGTTTACACCTTGCACTTGATTGAACTCATGTCTTTCTTTTCACTTCTTATTGTATTCTTTCTCTGCATCAAAAGAAAAGAAAATTTTATCACAAAAACTTGAATTTGAAGGTAGAATTGCATCGTTTAATCGTTTGATTTGGTTTGGTTTCCTTGTAATCGTTTGCTGCTTAAAAGGTAGGGGGAAAACTCTTCTTTAAAACTGATTTGAATTGAATTTCATTACTTTGATTCTCTAATTTCATATTCAGTTGAATTCAAGCTTATTCATACTCTTATGAAACTCTATTTGATGGGTTTATGATGTTTTAAACGAATTCATGATTTGTATTATTGAATTTGATTTCTAGGGTCCATGAAACAAGTTAGGGTTTTCCTCTAATTTGATGTTAAAACTTTATTACTTCTAAAAATTAGCCATGGGTACTCTCAATTTATTGGAATTGATCTTTAATTTATCTTGAAACTCAATTTAAAGCATTTCAGAGATTTCTGAAAAACAGTTTTCTTCCTTGTTTTTGGGATAGCTTCTCACCCAGTTCATGTAGCTTTTATGTTTGATTATATTTTTATACAAAATAGGGACTTCTCTTCTTTTAATTGAGTTAAGAATCATGGAATTCCGATAATTAATGAAGTCAGGGTGAATTTTTGATTTTGAACTACCAAAACTATAGGTTTCTGTACACAGTTTTTATGCCTTATTTTTCCTAAGGGATTCAACCTTGTTACTGAATTTATTATTTTATTTTTATAATTTTATACAATAACACATCTTGTCTTCTTTAAATTGAGCCAAGAATCAATGGATTTGGATGAGTAATGAAGCCTGTGTGAATTTTTGATTAAAGACTATCAAAACTGTTTGATTTCTGCAGAAAGTTTACTGTTAGTAGTTTTCAGTGTGATTTAGATTTGTTACTCAACTCTTTGTATTTTTTTATATTTTTTATACATTATGTTATCTTTTCTTCTTTAAAATGAGCCAATAATCAATGAATTTTGTCGAGTAATGAATCCTGTGTGAATATTTAAGTTGGAACTCTCAAAACTGTAGTTTTTCTGAAGTATTTACACTGACAGGTTTTATTGGAGTGATTGGGACTTGTTCCTGAATTTAAGATTTTTGATCATATTTTTTATATGATATATTATCCTTTTGGATTTAAAATGAGATAAGAGTCACTTATTTTTGTTGTGCAATGAATCCTACACGAATTTTTGAACACAAAGGTCCAAACTGAAGTTTCTCAAAATTATACTCTTGTTTTATGCTATGTTTCCCTTATTCTTTGAGTTATGGAATTCCTTCTTTTGCTAATGATTTTTGTATAAAAAGAGACATTTTCTAGTTTATAAGATGTTATAATTTGTTGAGTTTTGATTTGAAATGAAGCCCATGGTAATTTCTTAGAGTAACTGGTTTAAAACGATCTCTTCTTCTAAACTTTTTGGTTTGAATGAACTCATTGATTCCGAGTTTATGCCTAGCTCTAAGAGTCAGTACATAAATGTATTTAAGATCTTGTTTTATACGGAAAATCTAAGGTAAGTTGATTTCATGGTTTATGAATCAATATTTGTTGATGGTTTGTTCGATAGTCGTATTTAACGAAGTTTTGTAACTATTTATGAATTGCGTTGAGCATCCTTTTGGTTACAAACCCTACTGATGAGTTTGTCGGGCCCTCAAGGGGCAATCCATATTAATGGTGACCTGCGGAAGATCGTCCGGGACGATAGGTTGGTTTTCTGATAAACTACGACAAATGGTTATTCGGACCCTCCGCGAGATTATTGCGAACTCAATGGGTTTTAATGATTTCGATTGTGTATTGGATTTGTAGGGCCTTTGATACTTCGATTTAGATGTGCTCAACAACTTAACACATTGTTTATACTTTATTTAATTTGATATTTTATCGTTATTTGTATTTGGGCATTCTTTATACTCGTGTTATCGTATCGTTAACTCTCTACTGGGCTGTGGCTCACCCTTTTGTTTTGTTTTGTTTTGTTTTCCACAGAGTTTGAGGTCGGCTTGAGGTAGTATGCTTTGTTAAGCTTGGTGCATCGAGCTTTGAGGGTCAAAGTGAGTACATCACTTTGTGTTCATATATATTCATATGTATCTGGGTTGGGTTATGAAAAATCGTTCTATCTTTTCTTATTGTTGTAGTTTCCTTCTATTTGATTTGTAAAAAGAGTTTATTTCTCTTCTTGAAGTTGTTGTTTGTAAAAAGAGTATTAAAATTAATAATTGCGGGTCATGTTTAAATGGTTTTATGTCGATAATTTGTATTCCATACTTTTTGGCTAATTGTTTTGATTATGCGAATAAAACTTTCATGTACTTTTTACTCTTGTTTTATTAGAATTTGGAGTGTTGGGAGTTACTCCAAGCCTTAATTCATTTATGTATTCTAGAGAATTCAACATTGTCGTTATAACACTGAGTTTCGAGTTTGTTGTTTAACATTCGTGAGTCCTTGTAAATTACTCTTCTATAATATACGATCCTTTCTTTTTTTAGTGGACCATGTAATGAAATCTTTAGATTTTACTTAATTTATTACAAAGGTGTTTCATTCAAATATAGAAAAGTAGTTTCATTCAGTCACCCAATAAGATTCCTATTAAAAATAATTATTGTTGGGGGGATTTTTTTTTTTTAATTCATCCCAAAGTGATAGGTGTAGAATACACCGTATTTAATATCTAGTATTTATGCTTTCTTTGCGAGTTTTCTTGTAAATTATGTATCTTATGTTTACTTTTGAGTTTGTTAGTGCAATGGAGTCATTTTGGAGCAAAAAGACCAAGTAGAGCTCGTTTGAACCTAGGAGTTCTTGCTATCATCTTGAAGAGGACGAAAATGCGAAGCAACGACGAAAGAATGAGCTCATTCCCACATCGTATGAAGAAGATATAGGCGGGAAATAACAAATTAGCTTGCCGCCCGTAACCGACACTACCAAGAATGAAGAAGGAATTGTTAAGGGCACCAGCTTAATTACTCAAGGCAGCCACTGGAATGGGAGTCAACCGGCTACCTTGCAAGACTGATAATGATTACAACATTAATGGAACCCGATGATTTGCATGACAAGACCAATCGGGATGATCGAGAAGCTTGCTTGTTTGGAGAACGCATCTAGGTCGAGTGATCTCTCGATGCTTTTCGACGAATGGAGAAACTTGTTGCTCGCAAGAATGAACGAAGGAAGAGATGGTGCCGATGACTATCTAAGGAAGTCATGAGACGAGTTTGGAGCCGTGTTTAATCCCGACATAGAAGATTGATTCTCGGCGATGGTGTGATGAAGCGATGGCGATGAAGGTTGGTTCTTGGCGATGATGAAGATGGGAGATCGAATGATGGTCATTGGGAGCTTCAAGATGGAGACGGGAATGTTGCGGCCATGATGTCGTGAGTTACGGGAGTTTGGTCGAGCGGGAAGAACATGAGGGACGATGGTGACTGGCAGATTGAACGGGTTTTGAGGTAAAGTGTTGCTGCCATTGAGCAGTAAGGATGACGAGCTCGGGATGAAGTTCTGGGAGACGCTGCTGCCATTGAAGAACTGAATGGGAGAGTGAACTCGAGAACTCAATGGCAGTGATGCTCGTAACATTGATGAGATGCTGCTATTACCAGTTGGTGTTAATGGAGCTTACGCTGATGAAGCTTGATCAAAAGAATAGAGAAGAAGGCCACGCTTGCATTATCGGGCGATCATGAAGTTCGAACGATGAAGGTCCAGCTTACCGCCATTACTTAAAACCGAAGATAATCATGAAGAACGTTATGAAGAATGGTGGTTGGCCGAGTCCCCAGGAATGACGTAGTTGAGCTCTGGGTCCGGATGTTGCTGCCATTGGTAAGAGGACGCTGTGGTGTAACTAGACAGGGAAGAGCTCGAGAAAGGTTGATGGCTTTGTTTGTGACGAGACACGGAGCAGGCGATGATGCCGATGGACCGCAGGAGGTAATGCTCGAGTATGATCAATGGCTGGTGACCGATGGATATGGAAAAGCTCGAGTAACAGATTATGGAAGCTCATGATGATCACGATGGTGCTGAAATGTGGACGGGTAAGAAGAAGATGGGTTTGCTGCCATTGTAAATGAAGCTCGAGTATCGACAGAGAGAACGAAACATACGGTGAATATTTACTGAAGAGGAGAAATACAGAGAAGACAATGGAGATGGTCTAGCTGTTTGTAAATGGTGATCAGGAACGGAAGTTTGGTCGAGATAGAAAAGAACTTGAGATGGGTTAGCTGTTGATAACGCTTACACTGTCGGTTCCACATGACCAACAATTAAGCTACCAAGTGGGCTAGAACAATGCAAGCCCAATAGCCTATCCACAAGAATTTTACGAGCGTAATAAGGGTGCGCTATTTTCTATTTAGTTTGGCAAGCCACTTTGCACCTGGGTTCGATGCACGGGACACAATTCCTAAGAGATGCTCTTTCCTATTTTTGTTAGGTTTCCTAGTTTCTTCAAGAGGAGGTTACAAAACTCTATATATAGAGAAGCCTATAATTTAGAGATATCGGGGATTTTTATCGACCACGTTTTATTATTATCTCTTCTACTTTATTCTAGGGTTTAGAACCATGAAGTTTCTTCTCTTTCTTCTTGTGATGAACTCCATGAATATGAGTACCTAAGTTTATTATTGGTTATGGAATAGTTGGATTTCACATAATATGTTTCTTTGATTCAATATATTAGTTTTGTCTCATAATTATCGTTTGCAATTCTCTGAAAATATTGTTTTATGATTGATTGATTGTTTTGTCAAGTTGCAAATTGGTAGAACTTTTAATCACATCTATTGCTAGTTTAGGGTTTATTATACGCAAAAGTGATATTCCTTGATACAAGTAGCATAATATGATTATAGTTTGTAGTGATATATTCTTATGATCATATGTGAATCGTAAACCTTTGTTAAATTGAATTAGATGCGCTTCCACGTTCAATTGCTTTGATTGGCCTGATTTCATAGAACTTAACGCATCTAGGGAATTAAACTTGATTAGTGCTTTTACACGTTAGGTTGTTCCTTTAGGTAGAATTCATATTCGCATCTTTTAGAATGGTAAATTTATTCTAGGGTTTAGAATGGTGCAATGGAGTCTTTTTGATCAAATTTGATAGGTGTAGAATACACCGTATTTAATATCTAGTATTTATGCTTTCTTTGCGAGTTTTCTTGTAAATTATGTATCTTATGTGTGCTTTTGAGTTTATTAGGTGCAATGGAGTCATTTGGAGCAAAAAGACCAATTGGAACTCGTTCAAATACAAGATTTCTACTTTTCATTGTGTAGAGGACGAGAAGAGGAATATGTCGACACTTGTGTAGATTACTCAAGCATTGATCTTAATAATGATCAAGAGCCTATTCAAAGGGTGGAGCTTGAGGATGATGCATTTTCGAGTGTTCTAAAAAGTTTCTTATAATAAAATTTGGATCCGCAAAAGAGTATGTGCCTTACAACAAAAAGGAGGAATATGTTGAGAATGAGACCGTTATGACCAATATTGGAAGACCCAATTGAGCTTGCAAATGATTGTAATGATAATGTTTATGTCGATACTTTGGATTAAGGCAAGCGGTAACGGATGAAGAATGGTTGCAAGGTTTGATAGAGGACCATGATATACAGGAGGTGAATAATTCACTTGAATTTTTCAAGGATGAAGAGGATTCCGTAATACAAGAGATTGTGCAAGGTTTATCTAACCCTTTGCCTATTAATTCTTCACTTTACCTCTTATTGGTTTGAATGTATGTGCTTGAGAGTATTGTTGAATGACTTTGTTTCTCGTTTTCCGCCATTAGAGATACTTGATTCTCATACTATGCAGGTTTTGGACCAAGAAACCGTGGAAGTACCGACTCATATATTCTTTATGCGCTTCCAAGTGTGGACAAGAATAAGTGTGGGGAAGCTTTTATTGGTTAATAGCTTCACTTTTTGCTTTATGTTACTAATATTTGTGTGAAGCTAGTGTTTGAAAAACAGGTTTTATGGAAGGATCCCCAACTCTTCAGATTGTTGGTATATGGGGAATGAATCTTGCAAGGATATAGTCGGACTGGTCAACTATAAAACAAGCGCTAAGTGGGAGGCAACCCAACGGTTTTGTATCTCTTATCCTTTTGCATTTTATTTTTTTTTTTGTTTATTTATTTTTTACTGTTTTGATATCATATTTGCATCCCTATGTTTAATTTCATTGAGTCCGTAATCTATCTTAGAAGAGAATTATGACGTAATACCTTTTTCGTCAGAAAATTCAGACTGCGGCGTAGTTCAGTCCAGAGACCATAACTGTCAGACCGTTTATCAGAACACTGTGAAATTTTGACACTGTGTAGAAAACACGTAGGTGAACAACTTTTGTGAAATGGAGTTTTTCCAAATTCCACTTACCAATTTGCACAGTTTTTTGCGTTTTATCTGCTGTTACGTCAGAATTCCGAACTTTCGGTTTTACACATTGAGGACAATGTGAAGTTTAAGTGTGGGGGAGCATTTATATGATTGTATAGTTTGTTTTTGACACCATTAGTGGATGGAACCATTTTGAATGCAGGAGTTGAGGAACCAATTAACTAAAAGGAAGAATATAGCTCGAAATCACGAATTAACATGATAGTTGTTACCATATCTCGGAATATCACCATATCGCATTCTATTTTTATTTTTCCATATTTATCTATTGTTCTCTAAGTGCTTTGGTGGGTCACTAAAAATCGACGTGTTATTACTTGCTAGGATGAAATAGAGTGATTGAGTTATTAGAAAAAGAGAAAGAAAAAAATTGAAAAAAAAAAAAAAAAAAAAGAAAAAATATATGAAAGGAAAAAAAGGACCGATCAATTAGACCAAAACAGAATAAAAAGGACACTTGGAATAGCAAGTATGTGTGAAACGTAGTCCCCGTCTCCGTCGCCTAAACAAGTTGTGGGAATGCAGATCCAAGGCAACTATCATGTACTTGCCGACAAGAAACATGCGCTTGGATCCAAAAGATCTAATCATGCCGTCTAAAAAAAAAATATCAATTGGATCCAGTTTGATCCAATCATATAAAAAAAAAAAAAAATTATTATTGTGTTGAATAAAGTCACTCTTGGTTCCCTTGTATATGCCAATTGATTTGATGTAGCATTCAAGACTAAGTAGCTCAATCCAATAGATTAGGTTCATCTTAGCAAAGGACCTTCGACAGATATGGGAAACATCGAACACTTGAGAATATTCGCCAACATCTACATCTATATCCATCTTCTTAATCTTTTCATTGTGATTGTGGTTTGTTAGTTTCCGAGTATTGTGGCTTGTTCGACTATCTAATTAGAGTTTATTTACTAATATATGAATTGAATTTGCAAGGTACCTCCTCCCGTAGTCAATTTGGATTCGTTCATTGATTTGTCACAAATAGACGGTTTGAAATATAGGTTTTGTAGGTAGACCTCTTGTAAACCTTCACGAGACTATAACTCAGTCCACTAGGGACACTTAGTGGTTTAAAGGCTTGTTATTTATGCTAAAAGTGACCGTAGCCTCGACGACACGGAGTTGTTGTATTTTATTTTGTTTGATTTGCTCGAGGACTAGCAAAGTCTAAGTGTGGGGGAATTTGATAGGTGTAGAATACACCGTATTTAATATCTAGTATTTATGCTTTCTTTGCGAGTTTTCTTGTAAATTATGTATCTTATGTGTGCTTTTGAGTTTATTAGGTGCAATGGAGTCATTTGGAGCAAAAAGACCAATTGAACCTGTTCAAATACAAGATTTCTACTTTTCATTGTGTAGAGGACGAGAAGAGAGAATATGTCGACACTTGTGTAGATTACTCAAGCATTGATCTTAATAATGATCAAGAGCCTATTCAAAGGGTGGAGCTTGAGGATGATGCATTTTCGAGTGTTCTAAAAAGTTTCTTATAATAAAATTTGGATCCGCAAAAGAGTATGTGCCTTACAACAAAAAGGAGGAATATGTTGAGAATGAGACCGTTATGACCAATATTGTGGAAGACCCAATTGAGCTTGCAAATGATTGTAATGATAATGTTTATGTCGATACTTTGGTTAAGGCAGAAACGGATGAAGAATGGTTGCAAGGTTTGATAGAGGACCATGATATACATGAGGTGAATAATTCACTTGAGTTTTTCAAGGATGAAGAGGATTCCGTAATACAAGAGATTGTGCAAGGTTTATCTAACCCTTTGCCTATTAATTCTTCTCCTTTACCTCTTATTGGTTTGAATGTATGTGCTTCGAGAGTATTGTTGAATGACTTTGTTTCTCGTTTTCCGCCATTAGAGATACTTGATTCTCATACTATGCAGGTTTTGGACCAAGAAACCGTGGAAGTACCCGACTCATATATTCTTTATGCGCTTCCAAGTGTGGACAAGAATAAGTGTGGGGGAAGCTTTTATTGGTTAATAGCTTCACTTTTGCTTTATGTTACTAATATTTGTGTGAAGCTAGTGTTTGAAAAACAGGTTCTATGGAAGGATCCCCAACTTTTCAGATTGTTGGTATATGGGAATGAATCTTGCAAGGATATAGTCTGGGTGGCGACTATAAAACAAGCGCTAAGTGGGAGGCAACCCACCGGTTTTGTATCTCTTATCCTTTGCATTTTATTTTTTTTGTTTATTTATTTTTTACTGTTTTGATATCATATTTGCATCCCTATGTTTAATTTCATTGAGTCCGTAATCTATCTTAGAAGAGAATTATGACGAATACCTTTTTCGTCAGAAAAATTCAGACTGCGCGTAGTTCAGTCCAGAGACCATAACTGTCAGACCGTTTATCAGAACACTGTGAAATTTTGACACTGTGTAGAAAACACGTAGGTGAACAACTTTTGTGAAATGGAGTTTTTCCAAATTCCTTACCAATTTGCACAGTTTTTGCGTTTTATCTGCTGTTACGTCAGAATTCCGAACTTTCGGTTTTACACATTGAGGACAATGTGAAGTTTAAGTGTGGGGGAGCATTTATATGATTGTATAGTTTGTTTTTGACACCATTAGTGGATGGAACCATTTTGAATGCAGGAGTTGAGGAACCAATTAACTAAAAGGGAAGAATATAGCTCAGAAATCACGAATTAACATGATAGTTGTTACCATATCTCTAATATCACCATATCGCATTCTATTTTTATTTTTCCATATTTATCTATTGTTCTCTAAGTGCTTTGGTGGGTCACTAAAAATCGACGTGTTATTACTGCTAGGATGAAATAGAGTGATTGAGTTATTAGAAAAAGAGAAAGAAAAAAAATTGAAAAAAAAAAAAAAAAAAAAAGAAGAAAAAAATATATGAAAAGGAAAAAAAAGGACCGATCAATTAGACCAAAACAGAATAAAAAGGACACTTGGGAATAGCAGTATGTGTGAAACGTAGTCCCTGTCTCCGTCGCCTAAACAAGCGTGGAATGCAGGATCCAAGGCAACTATCATGTACTTGCTGACAAGAAGCATGCGCTTGGATCCAAAAGATCTAATCATGCCGTCTAAAAAAAAAAAAGAAATTGGATCCAGTTTGATCCAATCATATAAAAAAAAAAAAATTATTATTGTGTTGAATAAAGTCACTCTTGGTTCCCTTGTATATGCCAATTGATTTGATGTAGCATTCAAAGACTAAGTAGCTCAATCCAATAGGATTAGGTTCATCTTAGCGGTGACCTTGATGGATATGGAAACATCGAACACTTGAGAATATTCGCCAACATCTACATCTATATCCATCTTCTTAATCTTTTCATTGTGATTGTGGTTTGTTAGTTTCCGAGTATTGTGGCTTGTTCGACTATCTAATTAGAGTTTATTTACTAATATATGAATTGAATTTGCAAGGTACCTCCTCCTGTAGTCAATTTGGATTCGTTCATTGATTTGTCACAAATAGATGAAGTTTGAAATATAGGTTTTGTAGGTAGACCTCTTGTAAACCTTCACGAGACTATAACTCGTCCACTAGGGACACTTAGTGGTTTAAAGGCTTGTTATTTATGCTAAAAGTGACCGTAGCCTCGACTTTACACGGAGTTGTTGTATTTTATTTTGTTTGATTTGCTCGAGGACTAGCAAAGTCTAAGTGTGGGGAATTTGATAGGTGTAGAATACACCGTATTTAATATCTAGTATTTATGCTTTCTTTGCGAGTTTTCTTGTAAATTATGTATCTTATGTGTGCTTTTGAGTTTATTAGGTGCAATGGAGTCATTTGGAGCAAAAAGACCAATTGGAACTCGTTCAAATACAAGATTTCTACTTTTCATTGTGTAGAGGACGAGAAGAGGGAAGACAATGGCGAAAGAACTGAGTCATTCGGAGTTCGTATGAAGAAGTTACGAGCAAAACAAGAATTTGAAGGCTAAAAGAGCAAAATGGTCGGACAAGTGCTATTGGCAACCCCACTCTAAGTTAAGGGGCAATCACTCTCGTTAAGGGGCAGACATTTCCGAGGAACCGCTAAAGGAAGTCAGGTCTATTGCTATGGGAGTCATCGGGATTCGCTAAAGACAGATTATTCTTCATTAAGGAGCACCTATCTGGGGTGTCTTAATATCCCATCTCTATTACAATCTAGTCGAGTTCTCTTTGAGTTCTTTCCCAAATGTTGAAACCAATCATAAGAAATTCAGGGAGAAGAAGAACGAGAGACTTTTGGTGGCTTGAATTTGAGAGCTCGAGTGATTTTGTGATGAAGATTGAGAGGTTGATGCTCTGGTGGTCAATGAGATTGGTCGAGAAGAGAACAAAGTCGATTAACGAACAGGAGATGAATAAGAGCAGAGAAGATGTTCATTTTGCATCCGAGAGCTACAGCCGAGAAGCATCCATTAGCCGTTGTTGATTTGTTCAAAGATTGAGAGAAGAGATCGAGGTAAGGATAATCGAGAGAAGAAATTGCAGAGTTGGATTCGATTTAGATTTAGGGTTTGTCGTGAATTGAAGCTCAGGGAGACTTGAAGGGAATTTGTGAGATGTTGAAATCAAAACAAATGAGAAGAAATCAGAGACTGTTCTTGATTTGAAATGGGTATGGATTCTGGTGATGGCAGTTTGTGGGTGAAGTTCAAAATCTGGCAGAGATGGGGTCGCTGTCGAGAGAGCAGATGAGTGAACCTGGATGATGATTAGTTGTTGCTGCTGTAATCAAGAAGAAACTTTGGTGAAGAAATAGGTAGAGTTTGAAAGTGGGTTTGATTCCAATTTGACTCAGTGAATTGAGAAGAAGGAGATGAAGATTGCAGGGAAGGAAATGGGTCGTGTTATGGAGCAGCTGGTGTTGGTGGAGTTGAATGAGTGATGCTGGTTTTGATGGCAGATGCCATCCGAGGCTTGAAATAAGTGGGTTCTCGGTGGCATTGAGGCTCACAAGTAACTGAGGGAGGTATCAGGTTGAGCGGAGATGAGATTGCAGTGGATTTGGGATAGGAATGGTGGAGTGCGGGGGTAGATGGTTTGTAGGGAAATAGCAGGGGTTGTGCTTTGCCGACATGGAAGTAACAGATGAGGAGCCGAGTTTTGAATCATAAATGCATGGATGAATGGAGCAGAATCTTTGATGTGCCGCCATGTTGTGAGGCGTAGTGGATCATGATGGTAGATCAGGAGCTGTGCAAATCAGGCAAGTGATGGGGGTTGAGTAGTGGTAATGGATCGGGAATGCACATGGTGCTGCTCTTCTTTAGTTATTAGCAAGCCGCAATGGGTTGCTTTGAAGCGACGCATTGCGTGGAATTGGCGAGAGAATGGGTGTTGGGCTTTGCCATGACACATTTGGAGTTCGCAATGGCTTGGGATTGAAGTTGGCAGATGGGAATGGCATGACGCAAAGCCTGGATTGGGAAGTGAATTTGCTTGTGGGAATGAGTTAAGCTACAAGAATTTTCAGAAGGAGTTTGAATTGGATCTGAAATTTGAGCTTGAGAGGAATGAAGGGCCAACATGGTCATGACTTCGTAGTGATGCACAATGATTGTGCTACACTGCTCGGGCCCGAGCAAAGACCGGAGCCCCGCAGAGCCAGCCCAGCGATCACCAACACAACCCGACTCGGACTGACTCCATCCGACCTGGTCCCCCACCCTGTTGACTCAGCGATTTGACCCCGAGTTGGACCTTGACCTTCTTACCTGCTTCGGCAGCTGACCTAAGGACCGGTTTGACTTTGCTGTCACAGACATTTTCCGCTGACGATTCCCGGGATTTCAAGCCACAATCCAGGTTTTCCGGCGAGCATTTTTGGGACATAATTTCTACGGGTTTCTCTCCATGGTGGGCGGGTGAATTTCAACTAATGGACTTGAAATGAAAACCTAATTTTGGAAGGTATCCTTTATGAAATTGAGAATATATTAAAGAGGGACTTCTATCTTTTTGGGATCTAGACCACGTTTATTATTATCTCTTCTACTTTATTCTAGGGTTTAGAACCATGAAGTATTTTCTCTTTCTTCTTGTGATGAACTCCTTGAATATGAGTACCTAAGTTTATTATTGGTTATGGAATAGTTGGATTTCACATAATATGTTTCTTTGTTCAATATATTAGTTTTGTCTCATAATTATCGTTTGCAATTCTCTGAAAATATTGTTTTATGATTGATTGATTGTTTTGTCAAGTTGCAAATTGGTAGAACTTCTAATCACATCTTTACTGCTAGTTTAGGGTTTATTATACGCAAAAGTGATATTCCTTGGATACAAGTAGCATAATATGATTATAGTTTGTAGTGATATATTCTTATGATCATATGTGAATCGTAACCTTTGTTAAATTGAATTAGTGCGCTTTCCATCGTTCAATTGCTTTGATTGCCTGATTTCATAGAACTTAATGCATCTAGGAATTAAACTTGATTAGTGCTTTTACCCGTTAGGTTTGTTCCTTTAGGTAGAATTCATATTAGCATCTTTTAATGTGTTTGTTGATGACATGAGGAGATTTGCGGGATATTCTTGCGATCAAGGTATTCTAGGGTCTTTGATAAAAGTTGAGATTAAATATCAATTCTAGTTATTGTGAAAAGCATGTTAGTGAATGAAAACGAAATCCTTAACCAATATCTCTTCTATCTTATTTGTTTGCTTATTTCTTTATTTGCTTTTATTTTATTTCATAAAATCACAAAACTACCGGTGTTATTTATAAGGAACCATAATTATTTGACAACCTAGACCTCTCTGTGGGATCGATCCTTTCTTGCCCTTGCTATATTTATATTTTGAGTAGTAAGAAAGTGTAATTTATTTTTGACGCTTACGACAGCGATCAAATTTTGATAGGTGTTGTAAAACACCTAATTTTCAAAATTTGATCGCGGTCGTAAAAGTTTTACACACAAATATAATTACACTTTCTTACTACTCAAAATATAAATATAGCAAGGGCAAGAAAGGATCGATCCTACAGAGAGGTCTAGGTTGTCAAATTGTTATGGTTCCCATAAATAACACCTTAGTTTTGTGATTATAATAAACTAAAATAAAATAAAATCAAATAAAGAAAATAAGCAAACAAATAAGATAGAAAAGATATTGGTTATGATTTCGTTTTCATTCACTAACATGCTTTTCACAATAACTAGAATTGATATTTAATCTCAACTTTATCAAAGACAATAGAATACCTTGATCGCAAGAATATCCCGCAAATCTCCTCATGTCATCAACAAACACATTAAAAGATGCGAATATGAATTCTACCTAAAGGAACAACCTAACGTGTAAAAGCACTAATCAAGTTTAATTCCCTAGATGCATTAAGTTCTATGAAATCAGGCCAATCAAAGCAATTGAACGTGGAAAGCGCACTAATTCAATTTAACAAAGGTTACGATTCACATATGATCATAAGAATATATCACTACAAACTATAATCATATTATGCTACTTGTATCCAAGGAATATCACTTTTGCGTATAATAAACCCTAAACTAGCAATAGATGTGATTAGAAGTTCTACCAATTTGCAACTTGACAAAACAATCAATCAATCATAAAACAATATTTTCGAGAATTGCAAACGATAATTATGAGACAAAACTAATATATTGAACAAAGAAACATATTATGTGAAATCCAACTATTCCATAACCAATAATAAACTTAGGTACTCATATTCATGGAGTTCATCACAAGAAGAAAGAGAAAAGACTTCATGGTTCTAAACCCTAGAATAAAGTAGAAGAGATAATAAACGTATTCTCTCCTCCAAAAGATAAGTCCTCTCTTTTATATATTCCTCAAATTCCATAAAGGATACTCTTCCAAAATTAGGTTTTTTCTTTGGAAATTCACCCGCCCACCATGGAGAGAAACCCGTGTAGAAATTGTCCCAAAACGCTCGCCGGAAACTCGGGATTGTGGACGGAATCCCGCCGGAATAGTCGCGAAAATGTCTCGGAGTGACCGGCAAAGTCAAACCGTCACCGGTCAACGGTCGAGAACAGTAGGTCAAATCGGAAATCGAGGACTCATTCAATCACCGAGTCAAATCGGTTCAACTCGGCCGCACCGATTTGGAGTCGATGACGAGCGAGGTTACTTCGGATGAGTCGGAGTTCATGTCACCGGTAGTCGGACCTTGGTCGAAGGTGAGGGTTATTTGCCTTGGCGACTAGGCCATTGCACAGCCGTGGTCGATCATGCACTATGATTGTGCTTCATCAGCCATGATGGCTATACCTTTGTAGCTTCAATTTCAACACCGATGGCCCCGTCACCAACATTCCTCAACTACAACCATCACCAAGATTTCGGCCGAACTTCGCACCGCAACTCTATTCCCTCAGATTCTCACAACCTATCGCACTTGCTTCAAATTTTCTATCCACAGTGACAACTCTATCAACACCACCTGAGCCATCTCACAGCTAGCACCAGCTTCATCCTTGCCTGAAACAGCACATATGCTCCCTTCCCTGAGCTTCAAGACTACATCTATTCATTCCGAGTCTTGTCTTCACTTGCGACCCGCAATTGTCAATTGTTCGCTCTTCAAACCTTGCCAACACTTCCCTTTACAAATAAGACTTTACCATTGCAACCTCCATATCAATCCCGGCAAGCCTCCTTTGTAATCGCTATTGAGAACATCTCAAGCTCTACAACAAGACCTAAATTCAATTCCCTTGCAACAACTCTATCAATCACCATCGTGACTTGTTTTTGCTTGTAAACTCGAGCTCTTCGCAGCCCACGCTCAACAAAGGCCCCTTCACATCACCGCTATCTCACCATTCTTTCCCTTGCTGCTCCACTAGCACACCTTCTTGCACATGCAATCTTGATCCTCTCAAAAAAATCCATAACAATGCTAAGACCTACCAAAGAACACCCACATCTCTGCCTGCAACATAATCCCCTCACATCTCTATGCCTGCAATTCAAATCCTCAGCTGCTCCATTCTCAGGCCACCAACACCTGCACCTGAAACTCATCCTTCTCAGTTGCTCAGCACCACTGAGAATCAACACAAGCTGCAGTCAGACCCATTTCAGAGCCATCAGACACATTCCTTCTTGCAATTCAAATCGACCTCAACAAAACCACCACCAACAAATTTTCTTCTTCATCATGGCTTTAACACCAGAAACTCCAATTACACTCCATGGAATCAACCCACAGACCAACCCCAAGACATCATCACCACACTCTTCATACCAACAGCTCCTTCACTGAATTGCACCTCTTCATCACAGCATCATGAACAACTCAAAACCACCACTAATCTGTAGAGGAAACCATAATTCATCTGCAATTTCCTGTAGCACACGCACAGTCCAAATCTATCACGAATTCAACCACAAATCCCTTCTCTCCTGAGCCAAAGAACCCATTTAATCTAATGGCAGCTCCATCGGTTCCTCCTCCCAGTTCTTGATAATTTCATCGGCAGCAACAGATCCCACTAAGCAACAGCCATTCTCTCCAATCAATACAAACTCAAATTGAGTTTACCCATTTAATCACCACCACAACCCTTGATTCAGCTTCTTCTTCTCGTTCTCGTTTGTAATGGATCATCACGAATCACCACCACACTGGAAACTGCATCTTCCATTTCAACCACCAGAACCCCGCTTGAAACTCATATCCGATAACCCGTGTTCTTTAAACCATCATAGCTTCGAGATTCAATAACCGCAGATCCATCAACAGCATCTGTTCTTCCTCTCTTAACTTTCAATTTCAGGGAAAATGAAGTGAAGAATGAGAAACAAGTTCTCTCGAAATAAACATAGGGTTAGGTTGTGAAGTGGGTCTGGATCCGATTTCAGATTTGGATCCGGATCTGGGCCATGGATGGACCGACCCAATTGGGTGCTATCCAAAGATAACCATCCTCTCGGATAAGGGCTACCCAGTGTTAGTAACACCCGCCGAGTGATAAGGGGTACCTGAATGAGAGCCCCTTAACCACCTCTGGACTCCAAATAGTCTTCGCCCTTGATGAAATGACAAGTTTGCCCTTTTTGCTTATGAGTTTTTGTTTTGCTCATAACTTCTTCATACGAACTCGGAATGACTCCATTCTTTCGGCATTGTCTTCATCTTCTCGTCCTCTACACAATGAAAAGTAGAAATCTTGTATTTGAACGAGTTCCAATTGGTCTTTTTGCTCCAAATGACTCCATTGCACCTAATAACTCAAAACCAATGTAAGATACATAATTTACAAGAAAACTCGCAAAGAAAGCATAAATACTAGATATTAAATGCGGTGTATTCTACACCTATCAAATTTACCATCCACGTAAGCAATTGAATAAATACTTTGCTATATTCTATTTCATCCTAAAGTAAATTTTTTTTCTAGTAAAAATTTGACCGCGGTCGTAAGCGTCAAAAATAAATTTACACTTTCTTACTACTCAAAATATAAATATAGCAAGGGCAAGAAAGGATCGATCCCACAGAGAGGTCTAGGTTGTCAAATTATTATGGTTCCTTATAAATAACACCGGTAGTTTTGTGATTTTATTTCTTATAAACTAAAATAAAATAAAAACAAAGAAACAAATAAGCAAACAAATAAGATAGCAGAGATATTGGTTAAGGATTTCGTTTTCATTCACTAACATGCTTTTCACAATAACTAGAATTGATTTTTAATCTCAACTTTTATCAAAGACCCTAGAATACCTTGATCGCAAGAATATCCCGCAAATCTCCTCATGTCATCAACAAACACATTAAAAGATGCGAATATGAATTCTACCTAAAGGAACAACCTAACGTGTAAAAGCGCTAATCAAGTTTAATTCCCTAGATGCGTTAAGTTCTATGAAATCAGGCCAATCAAAGCAATTGAACGCGGAAAGCGCACTAATTCAATTTAACAAAGGTTACGATTCACATATGATCATAAGAATATATCACTACAAACTATAATCATATTATGCTACTTGTATCCAAGGAATATCACTTTTAATATAATAAACCCTAAACTAGCAATAGATGTGATTAAAAGTTCTACCAATTTGCAACTTGACAAAACAATCAATCAATCATAAAACAATATTTTCAGAGAATTGCAAACGATAATTATGAGACAAAACTAATATATTGAATCAAAGAAACATATTATGTGAAATCCAACTATTCCATAACCAATAATAAACTTAGGTACTCATATTCATGGAGTTCATCACAAGAAGAAAGAGAAGAAACTTCATGGTTCTAAACCCTAGAATAAAGTAGAAGAGATAATAATAAAACGTGGTCGATAAAAATCCCCGATATCTCTAAATTATAGGCTTCTCTATATATAGAGTTTTGTAACCTCCTCTTGAAGAAACTAGGAAACCTAACAAAAATAGGAAAGAGCATCTCTTAGGAATTGTGTCCCGTGCATCGAACCCCGTGCAAAGTGGCTTGCCAAACTCTGTCGAAAATAGCCGCACCCTTATTCTGCTCGTGTAAATTACTGGCTGGATAGGCTATTGGGATTGCATTGTTCTAGCCCACTTGGTAGCTTAATTGTTGGTCATGTGGAACCGACAGTGTAAGCGTTATCAACAGCTAACCCATCTCAAGTTCTTTTCTATCTCGACCAAACTTCCGTTCCTGATCACCATTTACAAACAGCTAGACCATCTCCATTGTCTTCTCTGTATTTCTCCTCTTCAGTAAATATTCACCGTATGTTTCGTTCTCTCTGTCGATACTCGAGCTTCATTTACAATGGCAGCAAACCCATCTTCTTCTTACCGTCCCCTGTTCAAGCACCATCAAAACGATCATCATGAGCTTCTCCATAATCTGTTGTACTCGAGGCTTTTCCATATCCATCACACAGCCATTGATCATACTCGAGCATTACCTCCTGCGACACCGGCATCATCTGCTTCGCTCGTGTCTCACACAAAGAAAAGCCCATCAACTTTCTCGAGCTCTTCCCACGTCTAGTTACACCACAACGTCCTCTTACCAATGGCAGCAACATCCAGACCAGAGCTCAACTACGTCATTCTCGCATTCTGTTAACCACCATTCTTCATACGTTCTTCATGATTATCTTGATTTAAGTAATGGCGATGGCTGCACCTTCATCGTTCGAACTTCATGATCAGCCGATAATGGCGGCCTTCTTCTCTATTCTTTTGATCAAAGCTTCATCAATCGTAAAGCTCCATTAACACCAACTTGGTAATAGCAAAGATCTCATCAATGTTACGAGCATCACTGCCATTGAGTTCTCGAGTTCACTCTCCCATTCAGTTCTTCAATGGCAGCAGCGTCTCCCAGAACTTCATCCCGAGCTCGTCATCCTTACTGCTCAATGGCAGCAACACTTTACCTCAAAACCCGTTCAATCGCTAGTCACCATCGCCCCTAAATGTTCTTCTTCCCGCCGACCAAACTCCAACTCACGACATCATGGCTGCAACATTCCGTCTCCATCTTCGGGCGCTCCCAATGACCATCATTCGATCTCCCATCTTCATCACGCGACTGAACCAACCTTCATCGTAATCGCGCTTCATCGCCACACCACGCCAAGAATCAATCTTGTCGCCGAGATTAAACACGGCTCAAACTCGTCTCAAGTGACTTCCTTAGATAGTCCTCAAGACCATCTCTTCCTTCGTTCATTCTTACCGAGCAACACGTTCTCCATTATCGCCGAGAAAGCACCAGAGATCACTGACCTAGATGCGATTCTCAACAAGCAAGCTTCTCTCGATCATCCCCGATTGGTCTTGTCATGCAAATCATGCGAGTTCCATTAATGTTGTAATCAACTGTCACACTTTGCAAGATCGACAGTTTCAGCTCCCATTCCGTAGCCGCCTTGAGTAATTAAGCCTGGTGCCCTTAACAATTCCTTCATTTCTTGGTAAGTCAGTCGGTTCGGGAACCGATTAAACCTAATTTGTTATTTACTTTATATCTTCTTCATACGATGTCGAATGAGCTCATTCTTTCGCCGTTGACCCGCATTTTCGTCCTCTTCAAGATGATAGCAAGAACTCCTAGGTTCAAACGAGCTCTACTTGGTCTTTTTGCTCCAAATGACTCCATTGCACCTAACAAACTCAAAAGTAAACATAAGATACATAATTTACAAGAAAAACTCGCAAAGAAAGCATAAATACTAGATATTAAATACGGTGTATTCTCACCTATCAAATTCCCCACACTTAGACTTTGCTAGTCCTCGAGCAAATCAAACAAAACAATTCAAAAAGATACATACAACTCATATGTCACGAGGCTACGGTCACTTTTAGCATAAATAACAAGCCTTTAAACCACTAGGTGTCCCTAGTGGACGAGTTATAGTCTCGTGAAGGTTTACAAGAGGTCTACCTACAAAACCTATATTTCAAACTCCGTCTATTTGTGACAAATCAATGAACGAATCCAAATTGACTACGGGAGGAAGTACCTTGCAAATTCAATTCAATTATTAGTAAATAAACTCTAATTAGATAAATGAACAAGCCACAATACTTCTGAAACTAACAAACCACAATCACAATGAAAAGATTAAGAAGATGGATATAGATGTAGATGTTGGCGAATATTCACAAGTGTTCGATGTTTCCCATATCTTTGTCACGAAGGTCATCTGCTAAGATGAACCTAATCCTATTGGATTGAGCTACTTAGTCTTTGAATGCTACATCAAATCAATTGGCATATACAAGGGAACCAAGAGTGACTTTATTCAACACAATAATAATTTTTTCTCTTTTTTTTTATATGATTGGATCAAAACTGATCCAATTTCTTTTTTTTTTTTAGACGGCATGATTAGATCTTTTGGATCCAAGCGCATGCTTCTTGTCGCAAGTACATGATAGTTGCCTTGGATCCCGCATTCCACGCTTGTTTAGGCGACGGAGACAGGGACTACGTTTCACACATACTGCTATTCCCAAGTGTCTTGTTATTCCGTTTTGGTCTAATTGATCGGTCCTCTTTTTTTTTTCTTTTCATATATTTTTTTCATCATTTTTTTTTTTTTTTTTTTTTTTTTTCTAGTAACTCAATCACTCTATTTCATCCTAGCGGTAATAACACGTCGATGTTTAGTGACCCACCAAAGCACTTAGAGAACAATAGATAAATATGGAAAAATAAAAATAGAATGTGATATGGTGATATTCGAGATATGGTAACAACTATCATGTTAATTCGTGATTTACAGCTATATTCTTCACTTTTAGTTAATTAGTTCCTCAACTCCTGCATTCAAAATGGTTCCATCCACTAATGGTGTCAAAAACAAACATATAAATGCTCAAAAATAAATATAAAAGCAATTGAACATCCACGGTAAAAGATAATACTTTGCTATATTCACGTAAGCGCATATTCAAAACCCTAGAATAAATTTTATTCTAGGGTTTAGAATGGTGTCAAAATAAACATCCACGTTCAAAATGGTTTTTCCTTTAGGTAAATTTACTCGCTAGGATGAAATAGAGTGATTGAGTTACTAGGAAAAAAAAAAAAAAAAAAAAAATGATGAAAAAAATATATGGAAAGAAAAAAAAAAAGAGGACCGATCAATTAGACCAAAACGGAATAACAAGACACTTGGGAATAGCAGTATGTGTGAAACGTAGTCCCTGTCTCCGTCGCCTAAACAAGCGTGGAATGCAGGATCCAAGGCAACTATCATGTACTTGCTGACAAGAAGCATGCGCTTGGATCCAAAAGATCTAATCATGCCGTCTAAAAAAAAGAAATTGGATCCATTTTGATCCAATCATATAAAAAAAAAGAAAAAAATTATTATCAGTGTTGAATAAAGTCACTCTTGGTTCCCTTGTATATGCCAATTGATTTGATGTAGCATTCAGCACTAAGTAGCTCAATCCAATAGATTAGGTTCATCTTAATGTTGACCTTCAGACAGATATGGAAACATCGAACACTTGTGAATATTCGCCAACATCTACATCTATATCCATCTTCTTAATCTTTTTCATTGTGATTGTGGTTTGTTAGTTTTAAAATTATTGTGGCTTGTTCGACTATCTAATTAGAGTTTATTTACTAATAATTGAATTGAATTTGCAAGGTACTTCCTCCGTAGTCAATTTGGATTAGTTCATTGATTTGTCACAAATAGACGGAGTTTGAAATATAGGTTTTGTAGGTAGACCTCTTGTAAACCTTCACGAGACTATAACTCCACCCACTAGGGACACCTAGTGGTTTAAAGAAACTTGTTATTTATGCTAAAAGTGACCGTAGCCTCGACGACACGGAGTTGTATGTATCTTTTTGAATTGTTTTGTTTGATTTGCTCGAGGACTAGCAAAGTCTAAGTGTGGGGGAATTTGATAGGTGTAGAATACACCGTATTTAATATCTAGTATTTATGCTTTCTTTATGAGTTTTCTTGTAAATTATGTATCTTATGTTTACTTTTGAGTTTGTTAGGTGCAATGGAGTCATTTGGAGCAAAAAGACCAAGTAGAGCTCGTTTGAACCTAGGAGTTCTTGCTATCATCTTGAAGAGGACGAAATGCGAAGCCAACTAATGAAAGAATGAGCTCATTCCGACATCGTATGAAGAAGATATAAATAGAAATAACAAATTAGGCTTGTCGATTCCCGAACCGACAGCCTTACAAGAATGAAGAAGGAATTGTTAAGGGTACCAGGCTTAATTACTCAAGGCAGCCACGGAATGGGGGCTGAACTGCTCGTCTTGCAAGACTGACAGTTGATTACAACATTAATGGAACTCGCATGATTTGCATGACGGAAGACCAATCGGGATGATCGGAGTAGCTTGCTTGTTGAGAATCAAGATCTAGGTCGAGTGATCTCGATGCTTTCTCGACGGTAATGGAGAACGGTGTTGCTCGCAAGAATGAACGAAGGAAGAGATGGTCTGATGACTATCTAAGGAAGGCTGAGAGACGAGTTTGGAGTCGTGTTTAATCTTGACAAAGAAGATTGATTCTTGGCGATGGTGTGACGATAAGCGATGACGACGAAGGTTGGTTGGTTGGCTTGTGATGAAGATGGGAGATCGAATGATGGTCATTAGGAGCGCCAAGATGGAGACAGAATGTTGCAGCCATGATGTCGTGAGTTCGAGTTTTGGTCGAGCGGGGAAGAAGAACAGAGGGACGATGGTGACTGGCAGATTGAACGGGTTTTGAGGTAAAGTGTTGCTGCCATTGAGCAGTAAGGATGACGAGCTCGGGATGAAGTTCTGGGAGACGCTGCTGCCATTGAAGAACTGAATGGGAGAGTGAACTCGAGAACTCAATGGCAGTGATGCTCGTAACATTGATGAGATGCTGCTATTACCAAGTTGGTGTTAATGGAGCTTTACAGTGATGAAGCTTTGATCAAAAGAATAGAGAAGAAGGCTCGCCGCCATTATCTAAGTCATGAAGTTCGAACGATTAAGGTGTCCTACCATCGCATTACCAAAGAACCGAAGATAATCATGAAGGAACGTATGAAGAATGGTGGTTTGGCGAGTGCGAGAATGACGTGGTTGAGCTCTGTCCGGATGTTGCTGCATTGGTAAGAGGACGTTGTGGTGTAACTAGACGAGGAAGAGCTCGAGAAAGGTTGATGGGCTTTGCCGCGACGAGACACGAGCAAAGTGAGATGACGGACATCACAGGAGGTAATGCTCGAGTATGATCAATGGCTGGTGACCGATGGATATGGAAAACTCGAGTACAACCGATTATGGAGAAGCTCATGATGATCACGATGGTGCCGAACGAGGGACGGTAAGAAGAAGATGGGTTTGCTTGCCATTGTAAATGAAGCTCGAGTATCTAAATTGAGAGAACGAAACATACGGTGAATATTTATCAAGAGGAGAAATACGTAGAAGACAATGGAGATGGTCTAAACAGTTTGTAAATGGTGATCGGAACGGAAGTTTGGTGAGATAGAAAAGAACTTGAGATGGGTTAGCTGTTGATAACGCTACACCGGTCGGTTCCACATGACCAACAATTAAGCTACCAAGTGGGCTAGAACAATGCAAGCCCAATAGCCTATCCAGCCAGTAATTTACACGAGCAGAATAAGGGTGCGGCTATTTTCGACAGAGTTTGGCAAGCCACTTTGCACGGGGTTCGATGCACGGGACACAATTCCTAAGAGATGCTCTTTCCTATTTTTGTTAGGTTTCCTAGTTTCTTCAAGAGGAGGTTACAAAACTCTATATATAGAGAAGCCTATAATTTAGAGATATCTGGATTTTTATCGACCACGTTTTATTATTATCTCTTCTACTTTATTCTAGGGTTTAGAACCATGAAGTTTCTTCTCTTTCTTCTTGTGATGAACTCCATGAATATGAGTACCTAAGTTTATTATTGGTTATGGAATAGTTGGATTTCATAATATGTTTCTTTGATTCAATATATTAGTTTTGTCTCATAATTATCGTTTGCAATTCTCTGAAAATATTGTTTTATGATTGATTGATTGTTTTGTCAAGTTGCAAATTGGTAGAACTTTTAATCACATCTATTGCTAGTTTAGGGTTTATTATACGCAAAAGTGATATTCCTTGGATACAAGTAGCATAATATGATTATAGTTTGTAGTGATATATTCTTATGATCATATGTGAATCGTAACCTTTGTTAAATTGAATTAGTGCGCTTTCCACGTTCAATTGCTTTGATTGGCCTGATTTCATAGAACTTAACGATCTAGGGAATTAAACTTGATTAGCGCTTTTACACGTTAGGTTGTTCCTTTAGGTAGAATTCATATTCGCATCTTTTAATGTGTTTGTTGATGACATGAGGAGATTTTATGGATATTCTTGCGATCAAGGTATTCTAGGGTCTTTGATAAAAGTTGAGATTAAAAATCAATTCTAGTTATTGTGAAAAGCATGTTAGTGAATGAAAACGAAATCCTTAACCAATATCTCTTTTATCTTATTTGTTTGCTTATTTGTTTCTTTGTTTTTATTTTATTTTAGTTTATAAGAAATAAAATCACAAAACTACCTAAGTTATTTATAAGGAACCATAATAATTTGACAACCTAGACCTCTCTCAATGGGATCGATCCTTTCTTGCCCTTGCTATATTTATATTTTGAGTAGTAAGAAAGTGTAATTATATTTTGTCGTCACGATCAAATCAAATTTTGGCTTAGTTCTGGGAGGCAGTTGATTGTTAATTGTTTTGGTTTCTTATTTTTGTATTTAGTTTTTGTTTTATTTTTATTTTTTATTTTTTCTTATTTTTCGGTTTTAACCTTGGTTTGGGAATTATTTCGGTGCTTATTTCTATGGAAGGGCATATTGGAGCAATGGATATGATTTTCAACCTCCTCACACTATGAAAATTGCCCACCATCTATGGATGCAATCAAAACCAATTTATTGGCTATGATGCATATCCTAGAGAACCTTATGGTGATTTTCATACATACCAACAACAACCTTGTAGTGGGTATGTAAGTCAAGCACCTAGGTGGGATAATTCTACATCTAATTGGCTTTATTCGAGGTTGTATGCAGATTTTGAATGGATTACAAGACATGCAACAAAGGCTAGACCAACTTGACCGTGATAGAGAGAACGGCGCACAAAACAATTTTTGGAATATTTCTTCTTACCCGACTTCAGATCGTAGTTATGATCATTTACCCATTCAAAGGGAAGAGTCATGGGAAAGAGAACATATTGTAGTCAATGGTGGTAAGCGTGTGAACGTCAGGAAACTTCTGCAGAAATTATACAAGTTGGAAGATGATGGAGCCTCGGAAGAGCTAGTCGATGAAATTAGTAGGACCATTCATATGGAACTTAAACGACGTCGTGATAAGGGTTGGGAAACCGACAACGATTCTTATTATGGTGAGTCACGAAGATGAAGACGAAGATGAATGTGTTAAAAAGGACCAACCTTTGGAGATATTTGATGACATTAGTGTAGTTGACTCAATTATTTATCTTTATAATGATCAACCACCTATTAAAAAGGTAATTGAGTATGATGAAACTAGTGTGTTACACAACTTCTTTGCAACAAGGTGTGAGTCTAATAAAGAGGAGTATGTTGAGAATGAGGCAATTATGACCAATATTGTGGAAGACCCAATTGAACTTGTGCATGATTGTAATGATGATGTTTGTGTCGAGACTTTGGTTACGGCAGAAATGTACCGAAGAATGGTTGCAAGGTTTAATAGAGGACCATGATATAAAAGAGGTGAATAATTCACTTGAGTTTTTCAAAGATGAAGAGGATTAAGTAATACAAGATATTGTGCAAAGGTTTATCTAACCCTTTGCCTATTGTTTCTTCTCCTTTACCTCTTATTGGTTTGAATGTATGTGCTTCGAGAATATTGTTGACCGACTTTGTTTCTCAAGCTTCCGCCATTAGAGACACTTGATTCTCATACTATGCAGGTTATGGAACCGAAACCGTGGAAGTACCCGATGTCTATATTCTTTATAAACTTCCATGTGTGGACAAGAATAAGTGTGGGGAAGCTTTTATCGGTTCATAGCTTCACTTTTGCTTTATATTACTAATATTTGTGTGAAGCTAGTGTTTGCAAAACAGGTTCTATGGACGGATCCCCAACTTTTCGGATTATTGGTGTATGGGGAATGAATCTTACAAGAAGCTAAGTCGGGCCGTCGACTTTAAAACAAGCGCTAAGTGGGAGGCAACCCACCGGTTTTGTATCTCGTATCCTTTTGCTTTTTTTATTTTTGTTTCGTTTCGTTTATTTATTTTTTTTACTGTTTTCATATCATATTTGAATCCCCATGTTTAATTTCATTGAGTCCGGAATCTATCTTAGAAGAGAATTATGACGAATACCTTTTTCGTCAGAAAATTTCAGACTGCGCGTGAGTTCAGTCCAGAGACCATAACTGTCAGACCGTTTACTGAAACACTGTGAAATTTTGACACTGTGTAGAAAACACGTAGGTGAACAACTTTTTGTGAAATGAAGTTTTTCCAAATTCCTTACCAATTTGCACAGTTTTTGCGTTTTATCTGCTGTTACGTCAGAATTCAGAACTTTTCGGTTTTACACATTGAGGACAATGTGAAGTTTAAGTGTGGGGGAGCATTTATATGTTTGTTTTTGACACCATTAGTGGATGGAACCATTTTGAATGCAGGAGTTGAGGAACTAATTAACTAAAAGTGAAGAATATAGCTCGAGAAATCACTTAATTAACATGATAGTTGTTACCATATCTCGGAATATCACCATATCACATTCTATTTTTATCTCTAAGTGCTTTTGGTGGGTCACTAAACATCGACGTGTTATTACTGCTAGGATGAAATAGAGTGATTGAGTTACTAGAAAAAAAAAAAAAAAAAAATGAAAAAAAATATATATGAAAAGAAAAAAAAAAGAGGACCGATCAATTAGACCAAAACGGAATAACAAGACACTTGGGAATAAGAAGATGTGTGAAACGTAGTCCCCAAATCAGTCGCCTAAACAAGCGTGGAATGCGGGATCCAAGGCAACTATCATGTACTTGTGACAAGAAGCATGCGCTTGGATCAAAGATCTAATCATGCCGTCTAAAAAAAAAGAAATTGGATCCAGTTTGATCCAATCATATAAAAAAAAAGAAAAAAATTATTATTGTGTTGAATAAAGTCACTCTTGGTTCCCCTTGTATATGCCAATTGATTTGATGTAGCATTCAAACACTAAGTAGCTCAATCCAATAGGATTAGGTTCATCTTAGCATGTGACCTTGACAGATATGGGAAACATCGAACACTTGTGAATATTCGCCAACATCTACATCTATATCCATCTTCTTAATCTTTTCATTGTGATTGTGGTTTGTTAGTTTCCGAGTATTGTGGCTTGTTCGACTATCTAATTAGAGTTTATTTACTAATAATTGAATTGAATTTGCAAGGTACTTCCTCCTGTAGTCAATTTGGATTCGTTCATTGATTTGTCACAAATAGACGGAGTTTGAAATATAGGTTTTGTAGGTAGACCTCTTGTAAACCTTCACGAGACTATAACTCGTCCACTAGGGACACCTAGTGGTTTAAAGGCTTGTTATTTATGCTAAAAAGTGACCGTAGCCTCGACCTCGACACGGAGTTGTATGTATCTTTTTGAATTGTTTTGTTTGATTTGCTCGAGGACTAGCAAAGTCTAAGTGTGGGGGAATTTGATAGGTGTAGAATACACCGTATTTAATATCTAGTATTTATGCTTTCTTTGCGAGTTTTCTTGTAAATTATGTATCTTATGTTTACTTTTGAGTTTGTTAGGTGCAATGGAGTCATTTGGAGCAAAAAGACCAAGTAGAGCTCGTTTGAACCTAGGAGTTCTTGCTATCATCTTGAAGAGGACGAAAATCATAAGCCAACTTTGGCGAAAGAACGAGCTCATTCCGACATCGTATGAAGAAGATATAGGCGAAATAACAAATTAGCTTGTCGCTTCCCCGAACCGACACTTACCAAGAATGAAGAAGGAATTGTTAAGGGCACCAGGCTTAATTACTCAAGGCAGCCACGGAATGGGAGGCTATCGATCTTACAAGACCGATGCTTGATTACAACATTAATGGAACCCGCATGATTTGCATGACAAGACCAATCGGGGATGATCGAGAAGCTTACTTGTTGAGAACTCCATCTAGGTCGAGTGATCTCTCGATGCTTTCTCGACGGTAATGGAGAACGGTGTTGCTCGCAAGAATGAACGAAGGAAGAGATATAGTGCGATGACTATCTAAGGAAGTCATGAGACGAGTTTGGAGTCAGTGTTTAATCTTGACAAAGAAGATTGATTCTTGGCGATGGTGTGATTGATGAAACTGGGACGATGAAGGTTGGTTGGGTGGGATGATGAAGATGGGAGATCGAATGATGGTCATTGGGAGCGCTGAAGATGGAGACGGAATGTTGCAGCCATGATGTCGTGAGTTCGGAGTTTGGTCGAGTAGAAGAAGAACGGAGGGACGATGGTGGACCAGCAGATTGAACGGTTTTGAGGTAAAGTGTTCTGCCATTGAGCGGAAGGATGACGAGCTCGGATGAAGTTAGGGAGGCGCTGCTTTGCCATTGAAGAACCAATGGGAGAGTGAACTCGAGAACTCAATGGCAGCGATGCTCGAAACATTGATGAGATGCCGCTATTACCAAGTTGGTGTTAATGGAGCTTTACAAAGTGATGAAGCTTTGATCAAAGAATAGAGAAGAAGGCTTTGCCATTATCTAGGCGTCATGAAGTTCGAACGATGAAGGTCCAAAGCTTACCGCCATTACCGAAACGAAGATAATCATGAAGAACGTATGAAGAATGGTGGTTGGTCGAGTCCGAGAATGACGTAGTTGAGCTCGGGTCCGGATGTTCTTGCCCATTGGTAAGAGGACGTTGTGGTGTAACTAGACGGGGAAGAGCTCGAAAGGTTGATGGGCTTTGCCGTGACGAGACACGAGCGGGCAGATGATGCTTGCGGTGATCGTAGGAGGTAATGCTCGAGTATGATCAATGGTCAGACCGATGGATATGGAAAAGCTCGAGTACTGTTACAGATTATGGAGAAGCTCATGATGATCACGATGGTGCTTTGAACGAGGACTAAGAAGAAGATGGGTTTGTCTGCCATTGTAAATGAAGCTCGAGTATCGACAGAGAGAACGAAACATACGGTGAATATTTACTGAAGAGGAGAAATACAGAGAAGACAATGGAGATGGTCTAGCTGTTTGTAAATGGTGATCAGGAACGGAAGTTTGGTCGAGATAGAAAAGAACTTGAGATGGGTTAGTTATGATAACGCTTACACCGTCGGTTCCACATGACCAACAATTAAGCTACCAAGTGGGCTAAAGAACAATGCAAGCCCAATAGCCTATCCAATCCGAAGAAATTTACGACGGCGAGAATAAGGGTGCGGCTATTTTCGACGAGTTTGGCAAGCCACTTTGCACGGGGTTCGATGCACGGACACAATTCCTAAGAGATGCTCTTTCCTATTTTTATTAGGTTTCCTAGTTTCTTCAAGAGGAGGTTACAAAACTCTATATATAGAGAAGCCTAGGCACAATTGGGATATCTTTTAACGTTTTTTATTATCTCTTCTCTACTTTATTCTAGGGTTTAGAACCATGAAGTTTCTTCTCTTTCTTCTTGTTATGAACTCCTTGAATATGAGTACCTAAGTTTATTATTGGTTATGGAATAGTTGGATTTCACAAATATGTTTCTTTGATTCAATATATTAGTTTTGTCTCATAATTATCGTTTGCAATTCTCTGGAAATATTGTTTTATGATTGATTGATTGTTTTGTCAAGTTGCAAATTGGTAGAACTTCTAATCACATCTATTGCTAGTTTAGGGTTTATTATACGCAAAAGTGATATTCCTTGGATACAAGTAGCATAATATGATTATAGTTTGTAGTGATATATTCTTATGATCATATGTGAATCGTAACCTTTGTTAAATTGAATTAGTGCGCTTTCCACGTTCAATTGCTTTGATTGGCCTGATTTCATAAAAGTTAATGCATCTAGGGAATTAAACTTGATTAGTGCTTTTACACGTTAGGTTGTTCCTTTAGGTAGAATTCATATTCGCATCTTTTAATGTGTTTGTTGATGACAAAGAGGAGATTTGCAGGATATTCTTGCGATCAAGGTATTCTAGGGTCTTTGATAAAAGTTGAGATTAAAAATCAATTCTAGTTATTGTGAAAAGCATGTTAGTGAATGAAAACGAAATCCTTAACCAATATCTCTTCTATCTTATTTGTTTGCTTATTTGTTTCTTTGTTTTTATTTTATTTTAGTTTATAAGAAATAAAATCACAAAACTACCGGTGTTATTTATAAGGAACCATAATAATTTGACAACCTAGACCTCTCTGTGGGATCGATCCTTTCTTGCCCTTGCTATATTTATATTTTGAGTAGTAAGAAAGTGTAATTATATTTGTGTCGCTACGACAGTGATCATCCTTTCGTCCCATAACTACGTTATTCACCTCGGCTAACTTATATGTCGTTTTAGCTAAATCCTGAGGGACTCTTCTAAAGAAGGAGTAGGAACGGAAGGATCATAAAAAGGACTACTTTTCAAAAGTTTGATTGTATCCTCTAGAGACGAAGAACTAGTACTATAATCTTCTTGCTCGAATGACCGATGCTCATGTGGATAGTAATTGGGCTCACCATGGTATGACCCATAACCTTCAAAAGATTGGCGTTCCCAACCACTATTCACACTATGGTCATAAAAAGAGTAATGTCCATATTGTTCGGTTGGATAATCATTGTATTGGTCATTTATAATACCGGTTTGACATCCTAACCTTTGCAAGGGAATTCTACACAAACACAAACAAGGCTGGCTCGACCACAACAAACCTACGATTTCTAGCAAACAAAAAGCATGATGGCTCCACTTAGATTGTTTCTAGACTAGATTCTAATCCTTCAAAGGGAATTCGTTACAATTTAGCGAGACCCTCCTGGAATCAATCCGCGTTGAAGTAAGTTGAATAGAGGCGAGGGAAGCTGCGTGGAGCTTTGATACCCAAGGCCTCACCGCATTACAAGGCGGCGCAGTCACGCATTCAACTCACAGAAACCATCATGAACTTCGAAGTATGCTTAAAGAGTAACCAATGTTTTTCGAATGACTTTCCTATTAAGTAATGTGACTCAATAATGTTGTAGAAAGTGGTAGTAAGGTTGTCGTTCACTCGGACTTGACGAGATTGATTTTAAGAATTAATAAAAAAAAATAAAAGAAAAACATATACAAATATTGTCACAAGATGAAGAGATGGGCTGGGACTCAGGATTCGGCCAAACTCATAACAAAAGGTTTAAATATTAATTCTTTTAACAATTATCGCTCAACAAATAAAAACATGGACTCTTATTTTTGCCAAGGTAGATTCTCAAAATATTAGTTATAAATCGTAAGCATGGGACATCAAACATTTAAGCAAGCATGACCCATCTAATAAAATAATAACTAATTTAATCAAATCATAATTCAATTTTTAATTAGTGCAAAAGTCATAAAAAGAATTAATTAAAATTACCCATGTATGAAATTTGTCTTCCTCCGTCGTCCCAGTAATGGGGTCTAGCTCATCATGTTGGAAACACGCTCAAAAGTCGATTTCATTGCTCAAAAATGGTTTACAAATGATGAACAAAGGAGAAATGATGAAAAACCGGGTTTGCAACGATTATAGTTGTTGCAAACACCTTGTTACAAACTACGATAGAGATAAAGTGTGCTTTATTCGTAGTCGCGACCCACGTTTTGTAGTCGTTTTTCACCGTTGAAAAACGATTTGTCTTTAATAGTCTGTTCTTCACGTTCTTCAGAGATGCAGCAGCAGAAATGGTGATTCTGCAACTCGATTTTCTAAGCTCTGTAATACTCTAAACTCTCCCAAACTCCCCCGTCACCCTCTGTGATACCCCAAGATGCTATTTATACCCAACAGTTGAAGAAAATCCTCCGTAATAACTCATAGTGATCTTCCAAATATTCGGCAGTAAAGAATATATTTATTTTCCTTTTTAATCTCTTGCACGTATCTGCAGCAGTCAATTATGAGCATACTACCCATGTTTAACTTCTTCACGCTTCTCCAGCGACCAGAATCCACCCAAACACGTGCATCACACGTCTAGACTCGCTGTAATCACTTGATTATCTCCTCCCGTACACGAACCTCTGTTCTCTTCGTTTGGATTATATGGCTAAATTCAGTCGAACCAAATGCATACACCACGTCTGTTAAGCCCAATCAAACCATTCCAAGAAGTTTCAGCCATTGAGTCGCTCTAAAACATCCCCAAAGCTCGAACCAAGAATTTTCTAGTGATGTGAATGTTTTCCCGCCAAAACCAAAATTTGAATGGAGAGGATGAAGTGCCCCGATCCAAAACATGGGCGCCTTTATCAGCTGGGGTGCCCTTATCCAAAATGAGGGTGCCTTTATCACTTTTCTCCCGGAGGTCCAAATAACACTTTTTGAGCAACTTTTTCCGCACAACTGTATTTCTCCAAAAATACCTACAAACACAAAACACTATAATAAGGACAAAAACGAGTACTAACAATGCGAAACAGTGAGAACAAATTAGACACATAAATGCGTATATCATTAAGCTCGTTACCCTATCGGTCTCGTTCTAGTCAGTATTTTAAAATTAGGTTCGCGTTTGGTATCGTTTTCCTAAGGCGGGCAAGAAGAGAATGGTGATGAAATCCGGACCCTTATCTTGTATGGCCAGTCCTTGCCCTTTACTAGGAAATTAAAAAGCAGCCGTATTCAAGACCTCAACATATATGCATACAAAATCATCCAGTAAACCCGCTGAAACGGGATTCGCGGGTGTTTAGAATTCTTACCTCCTGTTCCAGAAGGGGGATGAACCTTTGAAGTCGACTCGGGCCACTGACTCCTATGTCAATGTACGAACCCGAGGGGCCGAGACAGTATCGTAACTGTCGTCCTTCCCTGTGCAGTTTATATTTAAACTAACCCTTCCTTAGGGTTTTCAAAATAATAATGTCCAAAAGTACAAAAATTAAAAAGTCCAAAAATAAAAAAGTCCAAAAATTAAAATAAAAATTACAAAAATAACTACCTAATTACAGTTTCTAAAAAAAAATATACAAAAAAATATACAAAATCTTCTTCTTCACTCCTTTTGGATTCCTCTTTTCTTTCCTTCTTTGGCTTCGCTTTTGTTTTCAGCGCTTTTTCCCTTTTTTTTAGCTCAGTTCCAAATCTGAAAACAAACAAGAAATACCAAAAGGCGTAAAAAAGAACAAAAATAATAAAATAAAAATAAAACCTAAAAACAAATCTATACACAAGTCCGCATCGGCGGCGCCAAAAATTGATGGTTATTTTCAATGATGTTGTAGTAAGAAAGGTTGTCGTTCACTCGGACTTGTTGAAAATTTGTTTTAAAACTAAATAACGAAAATAAAGAGGATATGTACACAAAATATTGTCACAGGATGAAGAGTCACTAGGACGCAGGATTTCACTACTTTTCATATTCTTGTGGTTCAGTCATTAACTCTAGACAATATAGCTCAAACAAAAGAAGTTGTGACTCTAATTCCTTGCCAAAAATAGATTTCATAAAACATTATATGTAAGTCGTAAGCATGACGCATCAAAAGTAATTTAAACTAAGCATGCGACATCAGACAAAATAACAAATAATTAATAGAAATCATAAAACAATTAAATCTATGCAAAAAGTCATATAAAGAATTAATTCATTTACCACAATCATGAAAAGTTGCTTCCTCCGTAGTCCCAGTGATGGGTTCTAGCTCCGCATGGTGAAAACACACTCAAAGTAATTTTTCATTGCTCAAAAAGGTGTTTGCAAGAGGAAAGAGTATAAATCAGCGTGTTTGTAATGAGATATAAGCTTATTCTGAGAACCCACTTGTTACAAAGAAACACTAATGCATTTGCGAACTCGAAATAATTGTTACGAAATTGTTACAAAGTTATTGGATTTGAATGTATAGGCAACGGTTTACTGATTGTCTAAATGTGCTTTGTTTAGTGTTCTTCCTCTTCTTCCCTCGCTTTGAAAGTGCGAAACTCGTCTGCAACTTCTTCTACTTGACCAGCACTTCACCCCTCACTCTCCATCCCTCGCTATGACCGGCCAAGCACACTTTTTATAGTCGAAACAACCACCAAATCTCTCCCAAAACTCCACAATCTTCTCGCAATAATTCCTTTATTTTCTTTCCAAGTTTCGGGAATTCTTTCCATGTTTATCGTCTTCACGCTTCTGTCAAGTTTCAAACTTTACAAAATAAATCAGTACACGCCTTAGATGATGATAAAATGCTTAGGGCTCACGCCAACTTCCAGATAACTCGTGGAAGAAGATTAAAACCCGTGACATCTTCGTTCCTTATTTGTGTGCAACAAAATCTTTTTTGTTCGATTCCAAATAGACTTAAAAACCCTGTTTTAGTGTAACAGGATGATACGGATCAAAATCCAGTAGAGAAAATCTTGCCCCCAAATCTTCCACAAAACGCACGTCATCAATCGATTTTTAAACTTTATTTTCCCGCCACTTTTTGCATAACCGTGAAGAAGAAAGGGTTGCCCCCTATCCAGCGGGGGGCTGCGAATAGTAGGCGCTTTGGGGTGCCTGGGGTGCCACTTATCCAAAGCGTAGGTGCCAATAACAATTCCTCTGTGTGCTTTAGACAACTTTTCGAGCCGATTTTTCCAAAAATGTTTACTGCCCAAAAATACCTATAAACACATAAAACACCATAATAAGTGCAAAATCGAGTACCAACAATATATAGTATTGAGCTCAAATTAGACACAAAAATGTGTCTATCAGGCTTCCATAATAAGCCATGTGGGTTTCCATAATAAACCCACCGGTTTCCATAATAAACCGTATTGGGATTCCATAATAAGCCATGTGGGTTTCCTCAATAACCCACTGGTTTCCACAATAAACCGTATTTTACCGATATCAAATAGCTTGTGCGGTACGCACGTACACTATTTTAATAGGGTACAAACATCGCCCCCTCTTAATTCTCAACTTGTTGTTGGATTAATAAAATCAAAATAACTAACCTTCGCGGCTCGTTCAAATTCTCCCTATGTCGTTTATCGGATAACCTTTCATGGCCTTGGCCAGCTTGTTGTGTCGATTTGCCCTACAATCGGCTTAATAATTCAAAGCACCAAAAATGTACTTAACAATCTCACAAGCCACTATTCTTCAATCACCAAACACGTTCAAAGTACCAATAATGTACTTAAAACTCCATATGATAATTCCCTAAACGCCAAACAGATCGGCATGTTATGTCCTCTTGCTCTTCCTTTAGCTAAAAAATGACCTACATGTTGGTATGACACCGGCGATACGCTTCGCACCCTGTCAAATAGTCACCACCGCCATGATCGATAGGAAATTGACTCTTACTTGAATTCAGGCTGCTCCCGTATCTTGCTAGGCACATTGATTTGCCCATATGCTCCCGTGAAGTAATTCTATCAAAAAACTTCGTTTCTGTTTTTCTCTTTTCTAGAAAAACATTACAACTACTTTCTTGATAAGCAAAACACTTCGTTTTTGTCTTTCTCTATATTAGAAAAACATTCCAAGTATTTCCTCCATATGTGTTCTTTAACATTGTTCCTTCGCTCCTTTCGCTCCATTTTAGCTTCAGCTTAATTTTATTGTAGCACCTCATTTTCTCCTTTGTCTTTATTAAAAAGACATCGCAACAATTTCCTTAATAACCAAAATACTTCGCCTTTGTCTTTCTCTTTTATAGAAAAACATTGCACGTATTTCCTTAATAAATACATGCAAAAAGTGTTCTCATCCGTGATTATAAATTCGATTTATAATGTAACAAACTAGTGAGGATTTTACCTCCCAAGGCGTTCGTTATTCTAACCCTAGCCGCCCCCCATTACTTGACCTGAATTGATACTGGAAAAAAATGTCTTCTATTTTTCGACTTCTTTAAACAAGTTGCCTTCAATTGCATGCTTGGCGACACTTTAGCCGCCCTCATTATCTGTAGAGATATTTAATAGCCGCCCCCATTAACAAGTTCCCTTAGTCGGCGCCAAAAGATGTTGGTGCAAAAATTAATCACCCCAACAATCTTCGAGATGTGTGTATGATGATCGAATCGCCGTTGTTGATTGGATTCTCCAAGAATTGTTGATGGAAAGTGGAGGTGGTACCTGCAAAGACACTCCGATGCTAAAATAAACAAGAGTTCTATGCAAGTAAGTGGTGGAGAAAAGGAATAGAAATTGTCTACCTTTTGAGTTGGACTTTAGCCTCTATTTATAGGCCTAAAACCCTAATTTGGTTCCATAATAACCCTAGATTTGTAGTCATCCGGAATAACTACCAAGATTTGTACTTATCCTTTAAGATTCTTATTTATCTTGGAAGATCCTTATTATCTTCACAAGATTTGAGTTTATCTTGGAAGATCCTTATTATCTTCACAAGATTTGTGTATATCCCCACAACATTTGTATTTATCTTGAAAGATCCAGGTCTATCTCTTCAAGATTTGTATTTATCTTGGAAGATCCTTGTCTATCTTCCAAGATTTGTGTCTATCTCAAAATGACTTCTACAATAAGTCATTTGGGCTTCTATAATAAGCTAGACCGGGCTTCCATAATAAGCCATGTGGGTTTCCTCAATAAACCCACCGGTTTCCACAATAAATTGTGTTGGTCATAATAAGCCATGTCGGTTTCCACTATAAACCGTATTGGGCTTCCATAATAAGCCATGTGGGTTTCATCAATAAACCCACCGATTTTCACAATAAACCGTATTGGTCCTCCATAATAAGCCATGTGGGTTTCCACAATAAACCGTATTGGGATTTCATAATAAGCCATGTGGGTTTCATCAATAAACCCAACGGTTTCCACAATAAACCGTATTGGGCTTCCATAATAAGCCATGTGGGTTTCCTCAATAAACCCACTGGTTTCCACAATAAACCGTATTTTACCGATATCAAATAGCTTGTGCGGTACGCACGTACACTATTTTAATATGGTACAAACATCGCCCCCTCTTAATTCTCAACTTGTTGATGGATTAAGAAAATCAAAATAACTAACCTTCGTGGATCGTTCAAATTCGCCCTATGCCGTTTATCGGATAACCTTTCATGGCCTTGGCCAGCTTGTTGTGTTAATTTTCCCTACAGTCGGCTTAATAATCCAAAGTACCAAAAATGTACTTACAATCTCACAAGCCATTGTTCTTCAATCACCAAACACGTTCAAAGTACCAATAATGTACTTAAAACTCCATATGATAATTCCCCAAACGCCAAACAGATCGGCATGTTATGTCCTCTTGCTCTTCCTTTAGCTAAAAAATGACCTACATGTTGGTGTGACACCGACGATACGCTTCGCACCCTGTCAAATACTCACCACTGCCATGATCGATAGGAATTTGACTCTTACTTGAATTCAGGCTGCTCCCGTATCTTGCTAGGCACATTGATTTGCCCATATGCTCCCGTGAAGTACTTCTATCAAAAAACTTCGTTTCTGTTTTTATCTTTTCTAGAAAAACATTACAACTACTTTCTTGATAAGCAAAACACTTCGTTTTTGTCTTTATCTATATTAGAAAAACATTCCAAGTATTTCCTCCATATGTGTTCTTTAAAATTGTTCCTTCGCTCCTTTCGCTCTATTTTAGCTTCAGCTTAATTTTATTGTAGCACCTCGTTTTCGCCTTTCTCTTTATTAGAAAGACATCGCAACAATTTCCTTAATAACCAAAATACTTCGCCTTTGTCTTTCTCTTTTATAGAAAAACATTGCATGTATTTCCTTAATAAATACATGCAAAAAGTGTTCTCATCTGTGATTATAAATTCGATTTATAATGTAACAAACTAGTGAGGATTTTACCTCCCAAGGCGTTCGTTATTCCAACCCTAGACGCCCCCATTACTTGACTTGAATTGATACTGAAAAAGATGTCTTCTATTTTTCGAATTCTTTAAACAAGTTGCCTTCGATTGCATGCTTGGCGACACTTTAGCCGCCCCCATTATCTGAAGAGATATTTAATAGCAAAGACGCCCCCAGATGAAGCAGGAAATAGATCTATTATATCCTTCCCTCACTTGCTAGATGGCTTTGGGCCTATAATCAGGTATCTTTCCCGTTTCCATCTCTATTTCTGGGTCATCATGTACCCAAGAAACTTCCCAGACGTGAGTCCGGAAGAACATTTCGCGGGATTTAGCTTCATTCTATATTGCCGAAGTCGATCGAAGGTTCTTTTCAAGTCCATAAGGTGAGATTCTTTTTTTTTGGATTTGACCACCATACCGTCGATGTAAAATTCCACGGTTTTCCCAATCATATCTTTGAACATTTCATCCACAAGACGCTGATAAGTCGCCCCTGTGTTTTTCAAGACAAAAGGCATGACGAGGTAGCAATATATCACTTTGTATGTTATGAAAGACGTGTGTTCTTGATCCTCCTTGAATAACGTAATTTGATTATATCCAGAAAAACCGTCCATAAATGACAGTCTTCCGAAACCCGGGGTGGCATCTACTAAATCAACAATCCTGGGCATTGGATAAGGATCGTTTGGGCATGCCTCATTCAAGTTTGTAAAATCGATATATACCATGATTTTCCCGTTTTTCTTTGGAACTGCTACAATATTTGCTAACCACTTTGGATATCTAACAAGTTTTATGATCCTGGCCTCTAGCATCCTGTCAATCTCCTCAGCTACCTTTGCCTTCCGTTCTGGAGCCATCTTTCGCGGCTTTTGCCTTACTGGTTTAAATCCTTCACTGATATTCAACTGATGGCAAGCGATGCCAGGATCAATACCTGGCATGTCTCTGAGGATCCAAGCGAAGAAATCTCTATTATTATTTAATAGGGTAATCAAGCTTTCACTTTCGCCTAACGGTAATTCTGCTTTGATAAACGTTGTTTGCTCATTTTGATCCCCAATTTGTGCTTCTACAACCTCTTCAATAGTTGGCGGTCCTTCCTTTCCTCTTCCTTGATAAGAGGTCGGGAAGCACTATGATTGCTAAATTTTCTTTTCAAGTTGGAGTATTTTTGAGAACTTTAGTTCGGACTTTCTATACTCCTCCATTGCGCTTTCGCGATATTTATAAGATGCCATCTGATCGCTTCTAACTTTCATCACTCCTTCTGGAGTAATGAATTTCAAAGAATGGTGGATAGTGGAAGTTACCGCCCCCATTGCATGAATCCAATCACGTCCTAAGATAGCATTGTAGGGTGCATGACAATCTAGTAACGAGAAATATTGCATAACCGTCCTTCCTCCCACCATCGTAGGCGGATTAATTCTTCCCATTGTTGTCATCGTTTTTCCACTAAATCCGATGATAGGGTTATCATCTGCTTCAACTTGGCTCTCATTCAGAATCATTGAAGAGTATGCTCCCGAGAATATGACGCTAATTGAACTTCCAGTATCGAATAGAACTCGACGTACCTTGTACATTCCAATGAGAGCTAAAATCACAATTGCATCATTATGTGGTTGATATACTCCAGCAAGGTCAGCATCCGAAAAAGATATCTCAGTCATTCCCTTTTCTAAAGTCTCTGTACCAATCAGATTGGCATAGTCGACCTTGTTCGATATTCGCCAATCATTAATATGACGCAACTTCAATCGTGTAGCATTTTCCTGAGCCTTTCTCGAAGTTGAATTGACTCTTGCGTGGCTTACCCTGATCTCTCGTAGATCCAGTGTGTTAACCTGTGCTATATTCTTCTTTACGTATTGCTGCATCTTTCCTTCTTCAATCATCCTTTGGACTTCTGCTGCGAGCGTACGACAAGTATTCGTATTGTGCCCATGATCTTGGTGATAAGCACAATATTTATTCTTATCTCTCTTATCCCTTGTTTCCATCGATAATGGTTTTGGAATGGGTAGCGAGTCTTTAATCTTCTTTAAAAGTTCACCGAGTCCAATACTCAGCTTGGGAAACTTCGATTTTTATTTTTCTTGAGTCTTATGAGAATCTTCTTCGTTTCTCATTTTCCTCGTATGACCTTCATGGCTCTTGATTTTGGTACTGCCATTGAACTGCTGCTTAGGTTTCGCATGTCCCTCAGCTCCAGACCTTTTTGTTGTCCGTGACAACTTTGCTTTCTTTTCCTTCACAGCTTTCGCGTACCTATCACCCCTGTCATACAACTCCTTGAGGGTTTCAACTGGTTGAACTGCTAATGAGTTGTAAATTCCAAACTCATTATAATCCATTGCATTTTTATATGCTTCTATTATGAATCCCTCGTCCAGTTTTCTAATTTCATTAACTTCCTGACGAAACCTCCTATTAAAATCAAAAAGACTCTCGCCTGGCTCTTTGTGCAAGAGGAATAAATGACTGCTTTCTTTTTTGATTCCGAGGTTAATCTTGTATTGCTCGAAAAATGCCTCTGACAGCATTCCGAAACTCCTAATTGAATTTGACTCTAATTGTGAGAGCCAAGTTAAAGCCTTACCCGTCAAGGTCATTGGAAAAGTTCTGCAGAGTAGCTCGTGACTGAAGCTCCACAAACTCATTGATGCTTGAAATCGTTGGACATGCTCCACTGGATTTCCATTGCGTCCGTAAAAAAAAATCTTTGAATTCAGGCTGATTGAAATTCGAAGGTGGGCGGAAGGGCCTTATCTTTCCGATAAACGGGGAGTCCATTGACTTCTTCATCGATAAGATTTGTTGTTCTTCATCTTTGGATTGCTTTTGGGCTAACAACTCACCAATCATTTCACTAAACCGTTTTTTGCTGAGTTCTTCGCCTCTCTCCGAGTCTCCTTCAGTTTCTCTGCAAATCCGTTCATTCCTGACAGGATCCGTTCTTCTTTTAGAACGGTCTTTTTCACGCCTAGACCTCTTTGAGTGATCATCATTGATATGATCATCCCTTTGTCTTTGTCTTCTGTGATTTGGTCTTGTTCGCCTATCATGCTTGACCGTGTAGTGATGATTATCATCGGGCACATAACGGTCATAATAGCCGTCATTATGGTGATCATGACTTTGATAATCATTCCTGATATCTATGCTTCTTCTTGCATCACTTCGATCGAGCCGACGATCGTCAAGAACTTCGTCCCGTCTGTTTGGGCTGTTTTGTTCTCCATGTTTATGACGGTTCGACCTATCATTTCTAGAATGCAAGATAGCTTCTTCCTCGAGCTCCTTTCTTTTCTCTAAAACGATTTTGAGTCATTTGTTTTCCCCCAACTCCTGGAAACGCTCTCGTAACGTCAAGTCGATAGGAGTAACTTGCGGATTGTTAACTTGCACAGTTTGTGGGTTGTTAACTTGCGTATTATGCAGGGTATTCCGCACACCTCTATTAGAAATGTCTTCTTGACGAAGCTGCTGGATGCTTGGGTGTTGACTTTGAGTCCCTCTTTGACGATTGAGGCCTTCGCTATGGGTTCGGGGAGGCGACCTACGTAAGTGAACATTGTTTTCCCTGAGACTTGGAGTGGATCTTACAAAACGGGCGGCCGATGTTGTTGATGAAACTGATGTTTCCCTTCCATCCATTTTGTCTTGATGAGTATGGACGACAACGCTCCTTAAAGTTCGATTTGGCATGTTAACCTGAAGGATTTCCGGTAGGTCCATCAACGTCCATCTCAAGTCGATTTGCTCCTGAAGAATCCATAAGTTACTCTTTCTTTGTTAACTATGCTTTTAACAACTTTTTTAGGATCTTCTATAACTCTGAAAATGTTCAGAAACTTTCTTGATCTTTCCGCAACCGTCTGAAAACGTTCAGACACTTCCTGCAACTCTCTGAAAACGTTCAGAAACTTTCTGCAACTCTCTGAAAGCGTTCACAAACTTTATGGATCTTCTGCAACTTTCTGAAAATGTTCAGAAACTTTCTACAACTTTCCGAATCTTCCGCAAATTTCTGAAAACGTTCAGAAACTTTCTACAACTTTCTGGATCTTCCGCAACTTTCTGAAAACATTCATAAACTTTCTGCAACTTTCTGAAAACTTTCTGGAACTTTCTGGATCTTACGCAACTTTCTGAAAACGTTCAGAAACTTTCTGCAACTTTTTGTTCACAATGATTTTAAAACCCTAGTTTCCAAAATCGTTTGGGAACAACTTCTTTCACTCGGAGAACACGATCTTTACTCGTAGTCACCTTAGTCGGCGCCAAAAGATGTTGGTGCAAAAATTAATCACCCCAATAACCTTCGAGATGTGCGTATGATGATCGAATCACCGTCGTTGATTGGATTCTCCAAGAATTGTTGATGGAAAATGGAGGGGGTACCTGCAAAGACACTCCGATGCTAAAATCAACAAGAGTTCTATGCAAGTAAGTGGTGGAGAAAAGGAATAGAAATTGTCTACCTTTTGAGTTGGATTTTAGCCTCTATTTATAGGCCTAAAACCCTAATTTGATTCCATAATAACCCTAGATTTGTAGTCATCCGGAATAACTACCAAGATTTGTACTTATCCTTTAAGATTCTTATCTATCTTGAAAGATCCTTATATATCTTGTCAAGATTTGAGTTTATCTTGGAAGATCCTTATTATCTTCACAAGATTTGTGTATATCCCCACAACATTTGTATTTATCTTGAAAGATACAGGTCTATCTCTTCAAGATTTGTATTTATCTTGGAAGATCGTTGTCTATCTCAAAAAGACTTCTACAATAAGTCATTTGGGCTTCTATAATAAGCTAGACCGGGCTTCCATAATAATCCATGTGGGTTTCCTCAATAAACCCACCGGTTTCCACAATAAACCGTATTGGTCTTCCATAATAAGCCATGTGGGTTTCCACAATAAACCGTATTGGGCTTCCATAATAAGCCATGTGAGTTTCATCAATAAACCCACCGGTTTCCACAATAAACCGTATTGGTCTTCCATAATAATCCATGTGGGTTTCCACAATAAACCGTATTGGGCTTCCATAATAAGCCATGTGGGTTTCCTCAATAAACCCACCGGTTTCCATAATAAACCGTATTGGGCTTCCATAATAAGCCATGTGGGTTTCCTCAATAAACCCACCGGTTTCCACAATAAACCGTATTGGGCTTCCATAATAAGCCATGTGGGTTTCCTCAATAAACCCACTAGTTTCCACAATAAACCGTATTTTACCGATATCAAATAGCTTGTGCGGTACGCACGTACACTATTTTAATAGGGTACAAACACTAGGTATACTAAGCACGATGTGGGACTCTATTAATTTTCAGATCATCCAAAACATGTATACATCCAAATCCAACATCTTTCCCATAAGTTTCGTGATTACAAAATATGATTTGGTTATAATTTTGGTTTACCCAAATGTTATTGTCATATATATATATGATTCAAAATCATGATGATGAGTGCCAAATAGTGCATATTTATACACCTTTTTATTGGCATTTTACTCATCTTTTGCGCTTAGAAATCAGATATTATCCCAGATTCTGTGTTTTCTTTGTTTTCAAGAATAAATATTTGTATTAATTAATTTTGTGTTTTTAGGTAATAAATAAAGTCCGAGAAACCGAGGAGCTAAAGAGCGAAGAATTGGAGTCAAACATCTATGGAGCGAGATAGCCAAAGCCAGCCGCGAATCGGTTGCAACCCAACAAGGAAGACATGGGCTAGAGCTACCCACGACCGGATCCGAACCCGCTCATCCCGAGCCGTCGAGATCTCGCCTGGCTACATCCAACGGTCGCTACCTCCACGCGCATCGAAGATCGCTGCTCCGCCTAACACCAGTTACTCCAAGTCTTCCTCAGCCCCGTTCGGATCTTTTCCAGCTAAATCCAATGCTCATTGCAGCTTTCCCCATCAAACATCGATACGTCCGCTCTGCGGCAAAAAATGACCAACACCCTATACCCCAAATCGGCCGAACCCTATTCTTCTCTTCCTCTTCTCTTTCTTCCTCTCCCACCTGCAGAAACCCTACCTCACCTTCTCCTCCCTTACCCGATTCGAGACCATCATCACCACCTCCATCATCTCCTGACACCCCAAGCCGCTCCACCTTACCTAATCACTCTCTAGTTCTTTCATAGCTTCTTTACTAGGAGCTAAGAGAGAAATAGACAGAGATAGGTTAGGGTTTCGATCAATCAATCAATTGAAGAAGAGTCAGAGCCGATTAATCAAGAGGAAAGCTCGATTCAGAGGATATCAGAGTATGGGTTACATTTAATTTATGTTTTAAAGTAAACTAGGGTTTGGTAATTTTGGGTCTGTTGCATGTATAAATAAGGATGAATTGTGTTGATAGAAGTCATGCCTGGATTAGCCAGAGCATCCTTGTAGATTTAATTTCTGTTGTTTTAGTGTTTTAATTTAGTTGCTAAGGGTTTCAATGAGACCCTAACTCCATATTCTGTTTTTAACTATGATTGAACCATCTTGAATGCTTAATGTTATCAAATGTCTTCAATTACAAATACCCAATGCTTTTCTCTCACAGTGTATACCAAAGCCATGGATACACTCGTAGTTAGAAGTCACAAACTGTGTTGAGTGTATTGCATCTCAACCTTAGATACAAATGCTTTGATTCCCTTGACTAGTTATACTAAATTAGACAACTAGTGCTGCGGGTCAACACTTTAGGCTATTAATTGAGGCATTACGGGGAGAGATAGGTGGTGGAATTGACACCTGCCCTTATCAATCACGGGACAACAAGAAGCTCAATTTAGTTCAACACGAGAATAGGAATTTAGAGGTGGATTTGATAACCCAAGCACCCCTTTGTCACTTGTTTACCTTAGTTTAGGTTCACTTCAGTTCAAAATCAGCCGTATCGGCACAAAATATCTGTTGTCACTATGTTACTCATTTAGAATTCAGTTGAAGAAGCCTTAGATCATACAAGAAGCACCCCTCGTCTCTGTGGATCGACCCGTACTTGCCGCGTCTCCGATAGACGCCGTGCACTTGCGGTATCACCGTAGGCCATAAATTCATACACCCTTAGAGGCCTACCAAGTTTTTGGCGCCGTTGCCGGGGACTTGGCGTGTGCCCTGTGATCCATTGCTTGCTTCATTGAAATCTATTTCAGTCCTGTACATATCCACCGTGCATTATTGCTTTTGGTCTTTGATTAGTATAACTTAGTTTAATTTACGTGATCTGCACTTGTAACTTTCTTTGCATTCTCAACCTTTCGGTTTCATCACATTCCCGCATCTTGTCTTGCATTGTTAGTACACTTAGTATAACTTAGTTACATTTTCTTTCAATCTTTGCATCTTCTATTACACTCTGTTCTTGCATTCTTGCACCTATCTCTCGTACATCCTCCACACACATTTTGTTCGGTGCATTTGGTTCATTGCACCTTAGGCGATAACTTTGGCAGCTTGTGTACACTGCATGTTAACCTTCATTGCTAGAACCATCTTCCACTGAGCTTGTGAGCCACCTACCACCTTGCTAGCCCCTGAAGCTGCAAGTTGTGAGCTGGGTTAGTTGTAGTCACAAAACCATTGGCCTGAGCTGTCACCACTCAGGCATATCATCACACTCTACATATCCTATCTCTCATTGTGTAGATTTTTGGAACTTTGCAGTGCCATATTCTCTGTGCTTTAACTTGCATACCACGAGAACTAAAATTTTCTCTTGAGTCAGCAGTACTTACTTGCCGTGCTTCTTTGTGAGGTTGCGCTACTGAGCCAACCCAAAGAAGGCATGGAAAAGCTCAAGTTTGAGATTAGCTTGTGATTGAACTGTAATTGACCCTTGCATTGCTTTGTGAGTGAGGTAAGCATGTAAGTGTAGTATTTTGTGAGTCTGAGTGCATGATAATGATCAATTAGCTTTTAATACTCATAAGCATGATAACTGTGATTTCGCATGATAACTTTGAGTTGAACTCTAACTTGAAGTCAACTCGTGAGTTTTGTCTGCATGATAACCACTGCTCCCTTGCCGACTCCACGAAGCTACAAGTTGAGCTACAACTTTGTGTTCTATGCTTGTGTACACCCTGAGCATGTTGTAAACAGCTGACCTTGTTCATTGGCTGTTGATCTTCTGCATTTGTGATTGGTGACTTGTGCATTAAATTCTGTGCCTTAACAAGCACCAGCTCCAGCCCCTGAAGCTGTGAGTTTGAGCCACAACTGAGGTTTCCAAAGTTTGCACATCTGCACTCCTGCTGTGACCTGTTGAGCCTGGTGAAAGATCTGGTGAAAAGCATGTGAATCTGTGTGGTCTGTGAGCCAGCCTGATTGACCCCGAATGCATGCTATAATCTGTGCTAGATAGTACACACACCCCTTGGCAAACTGAGCATATAGCCTAGGCTTGCACCAAACTGAGCCCACAAGAACTCAACTGGGCTGAACCCATAACCACTGGAACCCAAAACTGAGTTTTGCATAAACTGAACCACCCAAGCCCACATAAGCCTCTCTGCTGGGCTCTGCTCACTGCTGGGCTGCTCACAATCAAACTGCTGGGCTGCGCACAAAACTCAGCCCACATACCGGGCCATTCAATCTGGGCTCTACTTCTGCCAACCCAAGCTGGGCTGTGCTGTTTTCACAAAACCTGGGCTTCCCACATAAACCAAAGCTCCCAACAAAACCAAATTCCCACACAAACCAAATCCCAAACAAACCAAATTCCCACATAAACCAAAGCCCATTTTCATGTTGATGTTTCTGTACATTATCTTTTGGGTTGATCCTCAACTCTTTAGACTATTAGTGTATGGTAAATTTTTGTAGGACTTGTTAAATTTTTCTTTTCTTGAATCGGTTGAGTCTTCATGCGCATATATTATGCTAATCCGATATGATCTCCGTTGAGAATGTTGGATTCTAGCCTTGACTAAAGAAGCCCAACCCTGCTCCCGCCGACATCCGGTAATCTCTTCCCTTTTCTCTTATCAGCATAGTTCTCATGGTATGTAACTGTTTAAATTTTTTCTATATGTAGACACATTGAGGACAATGTTTGATTTAGGTTTGGGGGTGCATTTGCATATAGAGTTTTTAGTCTTTTTAATCTTTTATTTTCAAAAAAAAAAAAAAAATTCAAAAACTTTTTGCAAATAAAAACCTCCAACTTTTAGAGATTTTAGAGTCACCAGCATGCTTCTAGCTATGTTTACATAGAGAATCGACCGAAATAACAAAAGTTAGAAGTACCGGAGAACACAATCGGGTTCCTTAGTTGATTAGAGCGTTAAAGTTGGATTTAACCATACCGGAGGGCGAATTAGGTGTTGTTAGATATTCGGTAGTAGAATTGTGATCACCCATAGTGGAGACTACCCAATTTACATCAAGTGAGGCACCAACCTTCAATTTTTTGCAACTTTCTAGAAAAGCTGTTAGAGTGTGTGTCACCGTACGTAAATTCCGGGTAGGAATGGTGAGCTACCCAACTTCTCACCAATTTCAGCACTACTTTTGATCTCTTGAGTGCTAGTTTTTGTCAATCATGAGGGTGACGTCTAAAGATGAAAACTCCTTCTAAATACCGATTTGCCGTTGGCATCACTCTCTCTCTCAATCAGCAAGACCCATAGAAACACATCATCGTCAACAAACGGAGCATCATCAGAATATGGAAAGAAAAATTGATATAGTCCAAGGTTTATGTGCAACAAAGAAAAGAAAATAGGATGAGAATTAATAAAATTTATAAAATCAAGACAATACAAGTTGTGGAAAAATTGAGTGATAAAGTCCTTTGTCCATGGAGTTAGTTATTTCATTATTTGTATTTGTATTTTTATTTTCACTTTTTGTTTTTAAAAAAAAAAAAAAAATCAAAAAAAATCAAAAATCAAAAAAAATATTGTAGTTTATTTTTGCTACCACCATGGTAAAGAAGAATTGAAGAAGAAAAAATCCAAACAATAAGGAAATTGAGTAGAAAAGTTAAAAATTGTCAAGTTTTGTGAAGTTTAGAAGTTCGTCATCAACATTTGAAGACCGAAGACCGAAGATTGAAGACGTTTCTATGGTTCCTATGAGAGAGTGATATTAATTGCCGATCGGGTGAGAAGTGAGTGAGTACTCCCACCCTTGCTAATGGTTGATTTCCTTCCTTAGAGATCATCAGAAAAAGATTCTTTTTGTCCACACTTCGTGGAGTCTCCAGTTTTATTTCGGAAGGTTATCCTTCTTACCTACAACGTGTGCGGGATTTCTCTCTTTATTCCACCGCCTGCACACATGAGAGACTAAAAAGCGATCTTTTTGAGTGCAATTATCATAAAACCCTAATGGTGAGGCGAAGTTGAGACTTATGATCACAATCGAATCAATTCTTTCATATGGTATGGTTACTTCTCGCTCGGCACTTAAGGATGAGAATGCGTTCTTTGGTAGTTCTAACTTCATTTACTAGCATGCAAAAACTCTATGTCCTCATAGCTTCTTGGAGGCTTGAGACTCTTTTACACTACGAAGTTGGAGAAGGTTTTGTGGGTACACCTCTGGTAAACCCTCACGAGACTACAACTCGTCCACTAGGGACACCTAGGGGTTTAAAGGCTTAGTGCATACGCTAAATGCATTCGAGAGACCTACGACAGTGGTATAGTTAGGATTTCTTCATTTCTGTTTCACTTGAGGACAAGTAAAATTCAGGTTTGGGGGTATTTGATGAGTGCCAAATAGTGCATATTTATACACCTTTTTATTGGCATTTTACTCATCTTTTGCTCTTAGAAATCAGATATTATCCCAGATTCTGTGTTTTCTTTGTTTTCAAGAATAAATATTTGTATTAATTAATTTTGTGTTTTTAGGTAATAAATAAAGTCCGGAGAAACTGAGGAGCTAAAGAGCGAAGAATTGGAGTCAAACATCTATGGAGCGAGATAGCCAAAGCCGCGCGCGAATCGGTTTGCAACCCAACAAGGAAGACATGGGCTAGAGCTACCCACGACCCGGATCCGAACCCGCTCATCCTGAGCCGTCGAGATCTCGCCTGGCTACATCCAACGGTCGCTACCTCCACGCGCATCGAAGATCGCTGCTCCCGCGCAACACCAGATTACTCCAAGTCTTCCTCGGCCGTTCGGATCTTTTCCATTAAATCCAATGCTCGCTGCAGCTTCCCCATCAAACATCGATACGTCCGCTCTGCAGCAAAATGACCAACACCCTATACCCCAGTCGACCGAACCCTATTCTTCTCTTCCTCTTCTCTTTCTTCCTCTCCCACCTGCAGAAACCCTACCTCACCTTCTCCTCCCTTACCCGATTCAGAGACCATCATCACCACCTCCATCATATCCTGACACCCCAAGCCGCTCCACCTTACCTAATCACTCTCTAGTTCTTTCATAGCTTCTTTACTAGGAGCTAAGAGAGAAATAGACAGAGATAGGTTAGGGTTTCGATCAATCAATCAATTGAAGAAGAGTCAGAGCCGATTAATCAAGAGGAAAGCTCGATTCAGAGGATATCAGAGTATGGGTTACATTTAATTTATGTTTTAAAGTAAACTAGGGTTTGGTAATTTTGGGTCTGTTGCATGTATAAATAAGGATGAATTTTGTTGATAGAAGTCATGCCTGGATTAGACAGAGCATCCTTGTAGATTTAATTTCTGTTGTTTTAGTGTTTTAATTTAGTTGCTAAGGGTTTCAATGAGACCCTAACTCCATATTCTATTTTTAACTATGATTGAACCATCTTGAATGCTTAATGTTATCAAATGTCTTCAATTACAAATACCCAATGCTTTTCTCTCACAGTGTATACCAAAGCCATGGATACACTTTGTAGTTAGGTCACAACCTTGTGTTGAGTGTATTGCAGCTCAACCTTAGATACAAATGCTTGATTCCCTTGACTAGTTGTACTAAATTAGACAACTAGTGCTGGGGTCAGCACTTTAGCCGTTAATTGAGGCATTACGGGGAGAGATAGGTGGTGGAATTGACACCCTGCCCTTATCAATCACGGGACAACAAGAAGCTCAATTTAGTTCAACACGAATAGGAATTTAGAGGTGGATTTGATAACCCAAGCACCCCTTTGTCACTTGTTTACCTTAGTTTAGGTTCACTTGATTCAAAATCAGCCGTATCGGCACAAAATATCTGTTGTCACTATGTTACTCATTTAGAATTCAGTTGAAGAAGCCTTAGATCATACAAGAAGCACCCCTCGTCTCTGTGGATCGACCCGTACTTGCCGCGTCTCCGATAGACACCGTGCACTTGCGGTATCACCGTAGGCCATAAATTCATACACCCTTAGAGGCCTACCACATGACTAGTATTATCAAATCAAACAAGGACCAAAACAGCCTATGATAGTATTTGCTTCTTCGTTCGTAGCATCCAGTGATCTCAGTTCCTTAATCTCGTCCTGCCATTTCTCAATCCGTTCCTTATGAATTTTGTATGTGTTGATGGTGGTTTTCAGTTCAGGGTCAAAATTGTAAAATCCTGTATTTAATGCGCTGTCATCCTGGAGAGGAATAAAGGCCATTTAAAAGTAATGAGTGTCCAGACATCTTTACTTACATATGTATTGAGCAATTTAACATATTTATGAAGTTTATTCAGAATGGTGCGTGAAGTAATAACCCCTGATATTCTGTAAACTTTAACCCATTGCATTATTCACTAATGCATTCACCTGCCTAGTGTTTTCATATGCTATGTTCCCCAGCTGAACTTTCAAGGTTGGCATGACATGACGATTAATGTTCACTCGCAGCAGAGTAGCACGAATCTCCCGAAGTGTCAGTATTGAAATCTGCATGAAAACACTCGCGTAGGCTACACCACCCTCTGAAAAAGAGATTAGCATGTTTACACACCTTTTAATTAAAAGTTAGCGCGATCGAACGCGTTTAAATTCCTTAAGGTAAATCTAGACTGTCCATATCAGTCTTAAGAAACGATCACTGCCACACAATTTGGCCACGCAATTTAATAGGCCTAGTCTACTCCTAGCGGAACTAGGCGATCACAGGATGGCCACCGGCGGGCGCACTAATACCCCAACCAGTCGGACTCCATCTAGCACACTCCAACGTCGTCGAACACTAACCCCAATGTGGGTGACCGCACTGTTGGCAAAACGAGCTCAAACGAGCTAAGACCGGCAAAAACGGTCTCAAAATCCATCGCATCCGTCCAAATTAACCGGCCTAGTTGGACGGTGTAGATCGCATCTCGAACGAGCAAAGAGGTGCCAATGTGTTCGTTGGCGGCCCAACTTTCTTCCCAGTCGATCGACTTGCTCATAGCAAGTCAATGACGCAGCAAACCATTCGATCGAACTAGGGCGGACGCGGCTGCTTTAAAACCCTAATTGGTGCTTGCGGAAGTATGTTATTGTCGCAAATCGATCATGACCACCCATCTTCGCCAACCGATTTGAGTGGCTTAGATCTAACTTTAGATAGCCCAAGAGATGTCAGCGTACACACCAGCAGTTCATCTTTGCACATGGCCAATCAGCATGTTCGAATCAGCGCCCAGCGTTTCCAATCGATCAGCCAAAACAGGGATGGCCGCACGGCTGCTAAAATTACATTAATGGCAATAAACAACTGCCACAAATCATCTCGTCCATCCAACTTCGCTAGCCTATTTGGATGGTGTAGATTTATTTTCAGAAAACCAACAAAGTAGCATTGAGATCACCGGCCACCCCTCCTCCATAGGGAGTGATCGACCAAGTGATAGCTCGCCCATAGGGTCCTCAAACGATCACCCAAAGATGGCCGGTCGTGCTACTTTTAAGACGCTCAATTCGTGACTGATTCGATCGAGCTCTAAAATAACGATGTTTCTAGCACATCGATTATTTTTCAACTGCTTATTTGAAAGCGATGCTTTATATACATCGATTATAAGCAATGCTATACAAATATTGATTTCACGAATAACTTATCATTTAACCTAAAAGGACTGTGTGCTGATTTTAGCAGCAAGTCACATGACTTGACCCAATCACTCGAGACATCAAACACGTCACAAACTGGGGGATGCTCACTGGGGTATTGGTCTGGCGGTTTACAGCGTGCGGCGTGCAACGCGCCTATTACGAGAAAATGTCAGCAAAGGACGGACGGTTGACATTAATGAGAGTAGTGGGTGAAAGTGTGACTAGTCTTCCCTCATAACGGAAATACGATGATCACCACTTTCTTCACAATTCCACTTCTCCACTAATCAACTTCCACCACTTCCTAGGAGATCAGGGTGCGCTCAATGACTTGTATAAATAGGTTTTCAACCTATTCCAAAAAAGGGGGAACACAAGTGTTATCAACACAAGTATACAGAAACCATATTCTGATACAAGTCATAAAACAGCCACACCTTCATAATTCAACATTTTGATCTCAAACACCTTCTTCGCTTCCCTCCCTAAGATCGACCCTTCTCCTTCACGTTGTGACCGAATTGAATCTGGAACAACCATTTCTTGGTTTAGGCCAGAGTCTTACAGATTTATCTCTAGAATCTAAAAGTACTCCCGTGCAGTGCATTTGTTTAGGGTTTGAATTCGTTTCTCATCAACACACCCAAATGTACCAAAAATAACAGAATCAGTTTTTTCCCCAAAACAGTATGAAAACAAAAAAAATGAATTATTAAAAAGAAAACCTCATAATTCAAAACCAAGAAAAAATTTACTCCTGAATTCTCAATTATCTCACCCGATAATACGTTCTTCAAATTCATTATTGAGATCTTTAAAGAGTGTTTTCCCTACCTCAAGCAACTCTGAAACCTATAGATAAAAAATTAAAGAAAATCTAAGCAAAAACGTGACTAGGATATGAATCTGTGAATCATCAACGAAGTTAAGGATTAATGTTAGAATCCTTTATGAGTAAATAAGATAGATCACATACCTTTGGTCATCGTCGGTTTTATCGTAATGAAGAAAGAACACAAATAAAGAAAACCCAATGAAGAATGAAAGAATTCCAGTCTGTTAGAGCATGGATCGGTTGAACCCACCAAGCGTTGGTATGTAAAGTTTGGTTGTCATATTTTGCCTGCAACCTAGACACCAATGTTGATATGACCGAGTTGGTCTAAGGTGCCAACTTAAGGCGCTGGTCCGATAGGGCGTGGGTTCAAATCCCACTGTCATCACTTCATTTTTGGTTTGTTGCATATGGGAACAAAGCTAGTACCAGGCATAGTTTGCTCAGCTGTAGCTGAGGCCATAGTTTACCTCGGATACAATGTATTCTATTTCTATGTGAGGAGGTTGCGTACTAAGAATGAATTTTGTGTTATAAAAAGACAAAACGCCGACTAAGGGGATCGAACCCTTGACCACAGGATTAAAAGTCACGCGCTCTACCACTGAGCTAAGTCGGCTCACTCCTGTCAATTCCTTAATTGGCATTTTCTTAATGACATAAAATTATTATGAACAAAAAATGTGAAGGATCAGAGCTCACCTGACCTACAATATCTCAACTACCTTTGATTGAGTAGCAGTAGAAGTTTTCTAACTCTCCCTATTTTATCTCCATCTTTATTTACGGATCTAGTTAAGTTTTGGAATTCATTTTATTAATATATTCGTATACATAAATAGTGAATATATCTTTGCACAAGTTATGTATAGAAGAATTACAGAAAATAGAGCTTCATTTGGTATCTCGCCAATAGATCCTAAAAACCACGCAATTCAAACTCAATTTCTTCTTCTCCATCTCCTTCAAAGGCGGCTCAATCTTCGATACCTCAGGAGGCTCTTGAGAAAAAGTTTGATCCTGCTAGAGAGATTTTTGTTCCTCCTTCCTTATGCATCACATATACCATTCCTCTTTGGCGTCAGCGTCTTGGACACCATATAGATGCTTGGAACGGTTCTTAGAATTGTTAAAAATAATTCTCTTCCGATTTCAAGTAACTCTTTTGATTTTGTCATTCTTGTCATTTGAGTAAGAGTAAAAAGCTACATTAATGACAAAAATATAGAGCATTATTTGAAACAGGAAGAGAATTATTTCTAAAATCTAAGAATTGTTCTAAGCATTTGTGTCAGGGACGGTATTAGGGGGTGGCTAACCTAGGCTGAAGCCCACCCCAAAATTTCTAAAAAACTGATTTGTCCATGTAATTCTCAAACATATACCAAATTAGCCCAGGTATAATTTTTGAATTAGCCCATCTATAATATGATTTGTTTGGTGTTAGTGACAAAGTTCTTGGCGGTCGTTTTTTCTGACCAAAACACCCCTCCGTGTTTTCATCTCTATTGAATAGGTGCTCACGGATTTTGTAGATTTTGAACAAACGAAGGGTAATATGTATTCTCAGTTTCTTCTATCTAAGACAGAGAGACAAATCGAGCCAAACCCCAATCTCTTCTCCATTACTTACACCATTAAAATCATCTTAATAACCTAACAAAGATAAATTGATTGAATGAGAGAGTTATTGAATTGATTATGAGAAACCTTTAACAATTTCAAATTCCGATTCATCTTTAAATTGATTCAGAGGAACCCCAAACAATTTTCAATTTATTTTTACTATCTCCGCGTTTCATTTGCCTATATGAATCAAAACCAGCAACACCATTTATCCTCGCCACCAACAACATTCACTGCTTCGCCACCAACACCAGCACCACTACCAATACAAGACATGTGTCTAGCGGAACTAAATGCTTTCACTCTCTAAACACTGCTATACGGCTGTAGAGTAGAGTGCGAAGTCTCAGATATTATTGGCTCCAGTGGTCGGTCTCACATGGGATATTCAGGTGTGTGCACATCAAATATTGACACCGAGCCAAGATTAGTATCCGGTCTCCCTGAAAGTACGTTTTTTCTTTTAATTAAGAAATGTCAAGCGTATACATTCTTTGTTGTGTATTACTAATGAGAAATGTCAAGTCTATTTAATTAGTCATCTATATTATTTAACTACCAAAGGGTGTGAAGAGTAACGAACCCTACTTTTTCAAGTCTATTAATTAACCATCCAGAGTCCAAAATTGCCAACAACAGTTCACTATGTACACACCTCTTAGTTGGTTAGCTTTTCGTTTTTCTCCCTCCTCAAACACATATATTAAAAAAGGCCCGAGGGCGAAGCAATATTCCAGAAGGACAAAATAGGTTGTATAACAATTAAACCGCAACCACCTCAGAGAATGGTAGGAAGAATTCACGAGTTGAAGCCTGATAGGCAACATGTCACGTCCTATATTACAATGCATTTATGATTATTGCAATTGAAAAAAAAATCAAAATAGAGTATTGGTGGAAAAAATTTTTTAGCCCACCCGAACATAGATTCCTGGATCCGTCGTTGATGCCAAAGAGAAATGGTCTTTAATTAACTCACTGTTATTCCAAGCAACTATGACCCAGATCATGCTCATTTTTGATGATATCCAAAAGGTATGGTGATAGTGCAGTAATCTCGTCCTCCACCTTTATTCTTTAACTTACTGGTGATCTTTTCGTGGTATATGTATATTTTTTATATTATGCTTATTTTCAATCCACAGTTCAGACTCTAGCAACCAACTTTCAACGGCTAACCTTAGTATATGCGAGAGAAGAAGCGTAATCTAGCGAGCGAAGTCTACATTTGAAAGAAGAGTTAGCCGTCTTGCACGGAGCAATTTTTGACTAATCTTGGAAGAAGTAAATGCTCGACCTTATTATACAGATGCAAACCTGGGTGCCATTTGTGACATCAATCCTAAACTTAATTAGTTATATCCCCACCCAATACCCCGGGGTCATGTAAAGTCCTTACCCAAAGGATACTCCATTATTGGTTTTTGAATTTGAATATTTTTGATTTGTCAGTTGGCGAGAAAAAAATTTAAAAATTCCCTGCTTGGTGGCGGTGAAATGAAGATGCAATGTCGTTTATATGCGAGGAGGTTGCCTACTGTGTGATTACATTCCTCTGACCCAAAAACTTATGCCATCCAAAATGAATGACATAAGAAAAATTCATTTTCCTACTTAGTACTGTCAAGTATGAATGAGGAATGACCATACATGGCTTGTAGTAGTGTGTAGTAGTGTATGTCTAAGAGTATGTCTAAAAAAAGTAATCACCTGTGGTATGATCGGATTTTGTATGTCTGACCTTGTAAGGGAAAGGGAACCGATCCTTGTAAGGGAAAGGGAACCGATCCTAGTAAGAGGTGCAGTACATCAAAGGGAACCGATCCTTGTATGGGGTGCAGCAAGGTTTATAGCAGAAAGGGGAACCGATCCTATGGACATGTGCAACACATATAAGTTAGATACCATATATATGTGAGGAACCAATCCTAGTACCTAGTCAACCGAACTTTTGGGAAGCTAGTCTGACTATGCACAGTACTCACATGGAGGTAGAACCGAAACTTGTTTTGGTAGAACCGTAAACCCATGATTGTGATTGAATGCTGGTTTGATCAATCACATAGTTCTTGAAAGTCAGATGAACCATTTCTAAACTTGTTTGGAAGTGTGGCAAATCGGTTTCAAGGTTGTAAGTGTGAAAGAGAACTTACAAAGTTAAGATGTCGACAAACTTTGAGGACGTGATGTGAATGTTTATTTCTATAATTGTTCAAAGATATTCCTTAACGGCTAAGGGAAGAGAATACCAGGATCGAAACATAATTAAGTTAAGAATCTTTTAATTAAGGTTATTAATTTCATTTTGTAGGGAAATTACAGAATTAGTAATGTGCATTTACTAATTAGATTTTCCGAGAGATTTCTATCGTTATTTTTGGACATGAGCATTTCCGGGGAATTATGAAAACCGAATCTGTGCTTTTATGAATATCTTGAGAATATTTTCGGTTTTGGAAATTCCTTGGTGTCCAAACTTCCTTGTCTATAAATACACGAAGTTTGCCTTTCTAGCAAACTAATCCTTCGTAACAACAGATTTACTCTTTTGTTGTTGTTCTTGGTGTAGCCGCCTATTCGGAGAGGAGAGTAACCTAATTAGGCGAAATCTCTTACGGCCGCTCAATTTAAAGTCTTCTTTGGGATTGAGAAGCTCTAGCGCGACCCTTGGTGGGAAAATAGATAATTGCGGTTTATCTTTGTTTTCGATTGATTTGATTGACTAACGGTGATTGAAACATGATTGCACCTAGTTTGTTTATTCTTGAGAATCTTCTCTTCTGATATAAGATTCACTCAAACTAGTTCAGAGTTTCGACAGGGATCTTTAGACTGTTGTTAGTTCTAAAGACGATCTTGTGATAATCCATTGTTAACAGACTCCGTTCTGTGCGTGATTGATCACAAGAGATTCAAGTGATTGTGTGCAGGTTTTTATTGAAGGTTTAAGAAGATTTGAAGACAAGAAGGATATTGAAGATCTGACTTGGGTTTTATAATCTTTGGTGTGCACAATACTTGTTTCGGTAAAAGAGGCTCCAATTAATAATCGGTTTATCCTTGTGGTAGATTGGATTGATTAATTGAGTAGATCGGCATCAATACGTTTCCTTGTGATTAAAGGTATTGATTGGCTTAATCTTAAACGATTACCTTTGGGTGATTGAACATAACATAGATCTAAGGACCCGACGAAGGAGTTTATGTTAAGATAAACAGAAGAGCCTTTGTCCGACTCATATCACTTGGTTGAATAGAGTTGATACCAAACAGATTTGTTGTTCCTTTACTGTTTGGAATACGAACCAAAGGAATTGTTCCAAGTACGTGACTTATTGACAAGTCGGAGGCGTGGGAATACAGACGGAACTAAGTGAACTATAGGGTTAGTTACTTGGTCTCAACTATACGAAGTTAGGTGTAATTTTGTGTAGCGGCTTAATTCTGAGAGTATTCAATTCTAGACAAGGTCCCGGGTTTTTCTCGCATTTGCGGTTTCCTCGTTAACAAAATCTTCTTTGTGTCATTTACTTTTATTTTCCGCATTATAATTGTTTTATTATAATTAAAGTAAATCACACAAACGTTAATTCCTATTCACTTGATAAGCAATCCTATTATGTTTGGTTAAGTCCGAACCTTTGTATCAAGTAAACATACTTCGTTGTTGTATTGTCTCGATCTCGTATCCATAGACGATCACACGAAGTGTGAACCTATTTGTTGTATTGTCTCGACTCAGTCCATAGACAATCACATTCGGAGAAAGGACTTATAGGTAGGAAAAGTTTTAGCTTGAGGTATATTTGGGTACCCTCGCCTTTTCAATAGGTATCAGAGTAGGCAAACACGAAAAGATCTAACAATCTGTGTTTGGTGCGATCCAACCTATAAGAATTGAATCTAATGTCTAATTCAGTTAACGTTATGCAAGAGTATGAATACTCAAATGTTGAAGATGTTACCACTTCTTTAACTCATGATCCAGGAGTTACGAAAGCATCTATGTCTATCTCTGATGAAAGAGAATAAGCTGATAAAGAGTTGGTAAAACTCCTAAAGCCTATACAGTCTCTGTCTTCTAAAGTGCTCATTTTAAAGATAGAGTCAAATCTTCTTAAACAGGAGATCAGAGAAAAAGACATTCAACTGAACTGTATAGCCAAAGAGAAAGTAGATCTCACTGTCAAACTAGAAGCTCTTGGTAAATCTCTTACAGATAAAGAGACACGTCCCATGACTGACTAATGATGCTGTTGTGATTTCTTTTGATGAGGAAACTAAAAGTCCTTGCTCGACTTTTACAGATTGTGACAAAACCGGGTTGATCACATCTGAAACGGATCAAGATGATGGTAGTTTGCCTAACTACATCAAGTTAGAAGAGGATGAGAAATCAGCTTCTAGATCAACTGATGATCAAACGAAATCTTGTCCAAAGGAAACTTTGAACCAATTCCGTTATGACTCTAAGGAATACAACGTTCAGTCACTTGACAGGAAACTTATACTTCTTCAACATACGGTGGTAAAAATTTTGAAAGAAGTTTCTTGTCTTAAAAATCTGAAAGATTATTCCTCAGTAGAAAGACAGTTTATACTACATCCCGATAAGATCAACTCAAAGGAGTCAGAGGAAAGAGTTGATAATCTCTTCTGGAAAAAGGTTCCTCCGCACCCATATCGAAACAGTTCTTGTAGGATCAGAATATCGCAACATCAATACCTCGCGAGATTAGTAAACAACAACATTGCGAGGGCGTCGCAGAAGAGTAATATAAATGACGCAATGAATGACGACAGCCAAAACACGAGAAAGGTGTGAAGACCTAGCGAAGTTTAGGAGAGCTGCGATATTATATGTTTGTACACTTGCGATGTTTCGCAAGTCATTCCCGAAAATAAAGGACAGCTTAGCTGTCATCCATTGTGTATTATCCTATATAAAGAGTTGAATAAGCCTGTTGTGGGAGAGATCTTTTTCGGAGTGTTAGACAAGTCATTAGGAGAGAGAAAGTTCGTGGTGATTGTAATTTCTTTAGCTCTTTTCTATTCTATCTTGAAAACATTCAAGGAATTAATCAATAAAATCATTGTTATTCATCTTCAAATGTCTTAGTTGTGTGGATTATAGTGAGGGGTGTAGTGTAGGATTTCCTGCAACTACATATTGGCGCTTGAAACAGGGAGAAAGTAAGGATTGACATCGTGATTTGAAAGAATTTGGAGTAGAAGGGAAGGAATTTCATATAATTTTCAATAGTTTATCAAAATTAAGAAATGGCTAGAAGGAGAAATGCATCCGAGCAACCAACAACTGTTAGAAGGAGTAGGAGACTTTTGGAGAAGAGAGAACTGAAATGGGAGAATCCTCAAGAAGGAACTTAAGGAATGATGAAGAAAATCAAATTCAATCACCAATTCAACCAGTAGCGGATAGAACGGTGGATTATGATAGAGTAAGCGTGCATACTTGGAGATCAGACTCTGTGGACGAAGGGGAAGAAGAACAACAATTGGTAAACAATGGACAAGAGGGGAGAGACCGAGAAGGGAATGGAGAAATAATTCATGGAAATGAAGATATCGCAGCATTAGAGGCGTTGAGGCAAACAATACATGAAGAGAGACGATTAGAGGCAGAGGAACGTGCAAACTTGACAAGACAGAATCATGAGCTGAGGATGGAAAACATTAGATTACAAAATCATGACAAGACAGAATCATGACAGAATCAAAATGCTTCCATCCACTTAGATTGGTTAGTGCCATCCTTAATAAACATAAATTTCTAGGCTCTGGAGTTTATTTATTGCAACTAAAAAGTTTCTCCCACACCCCCAAACTTAAATCTAACATTGTCCTCAATGTTCTAAAGATGAAATTAAAAGCATGAACAAGGAGAAACTGTTACCATTTGAAGCAAAAGAGTTAAGGAAAGATATTACCGTGTTGCATGAGCATGGGTTACCTCCCAAAAAGTGCTAAGTTTAACGTCTTCAGCCAGACATAAGAAAGAATTAATCACTTCATATCATAAAGCAATAACCGAAACAACTGTGGATCATCTGCATCAAAAAGTGTTAACACAGATAAAAGGAAACTGCAACAAACCAAGAATAAACATAGCACACCCTTGCCTAGTTTCCTGTTTAAGACAACTACATCTAGTTGGGGTTCAAGTTCAGGTTCTATAAAGGGGTCTAAATAAAATATTTTCATGGGCTGCACCTCCTCATAAGTAAGATCTGAAATATCAGGTTCTAAGGTTTGGAAAAATTTAGAAGCACACAATAATAACCTGAATAATTGAGGATCCTCTAAGTCAATCGATTTGACTTACACGCTTACCATAATGAGAGTGGTGGTCATTCTTAAGCAAATGTGTCAATTCTATTTTCCTAAAATAATTAGGTTTAGTCTCAGAACTTAATAATTGACACATTTCAAATTCAAACGTTCCCACATTTGGAAGAAAAATATTTGGTGGGAAAACAAAGTCAATCTTGGTATCATAGCCTGGGTAAACCACATCAACCAGAGGATGGGTTTCTAACAACCGAACTTCTTCCTGGACATTATTAGGTTCTCGGAGAACTAGTATGAAGGCAATCTGGCACAATGGTTGAGGCACATATATCAAGTCCCAAGTGAGGGATCTCTGTAAGAGCTAAAGGTAAGGCACATGGAGAATGATAGTCACCCCCAAACTTAGAGTTTTGGGTGTCTCTAGATAGACTAGCTACAATTTCCCTAATTTCTAGATCATCGGAATCCTGAAAATGGTCAATTGCTTCTTGGAGGTCATATTCAGGTGACGCATCCTCATACATATTCAAAAGCTCTACGAGTTCATCTTCTTCGTCTAAGACTAATGTTTCTAAATCGTTAGACTCTAAAACAATGTTCTCAGAATAAACTCTTTCCTCAAAATTATCATCGGCTTCGTAATCATAAGGAAATACTACATCGTCTAAAACGGTGGTATCTCTAGTCAAATCCTCGTCCTTTTGAATAGGTGAATAATTATTAAAATTATTTGGACTTGAACTAGAAATATTATCATTATAAAGCTCAATTGGAGTAACAAATTCCTGATTACTATGCCTATCAGATTCTTGATCAACACTATCCTCATCGTAATCATCATAACATGAAAATGGTTGAACCTCTTCTAAACAGGTAGTGTTACCAATTCTAACCTCGTCATCTTGATTATGCGAATAACTATTCTCATTTTTAAGGCTAAATTGGAAGTCAAGATTATTTCGAGCAATTCCTTCGTTCGTCTCTAACACAAACCTATTTGTTTTCTCAGCCAAAATCTTGAGAGACTCTTCTAGAGGACGAATAGGACCAGAAGGAACGCCCATCAGTTTGAGAGACTCTTCTATAGGACGAGTAGGAACGGAAGGATCATAATAAGGACTAGTTTTCAACTGTTTAATTAAGTCGTCCAAAGACGAGGTACTAGTACTATAATATTCCTTATTTTCTTGCTCGTATGGCCTGTACGCGTGAGAATAGTAATTGGGCTCACTATGATATGAACCATAACCTTGATAAGGTTGGTGTTCCCAACCACTATGCACACTGTGGTCAAAGTAGTAGTGTCCATTTTGAAAATCAGTCGGATATTCATTGTATTGGCTATTGTAATACCAGTTCGACATTATTTTTGTGCAAATGCAAATGCAAGGTCGACTAAAATGGGTAGGCTCAGGTTACCACAGCAAAATATACCCAAAGGTACGAGGCTGAGGTTTGTGGACTTTCAAATGGTAACTCCCATAAGGCCCAAGTCACGGGTTCAGCTTACTAATCCACGAGTTTTCCTAAAATCGGTAGTCTGACGATGCAATTGGTGTGTGCACGTGTTATATATATTTTTTTTTTTAATAAATAAATAATATAAAAAAATAAACAAACAATATATACAAGTCCAAAAGAAATATAGAAAAAAAAACTAACAAAAATAATATCTCCGGTTTTCTCTTTTTTTTTTTTTGGCAAGTTCGACTTTCCACTTTCCGTTTCAAGCAAAACCTGCACAACAAAAACAAAAACACCAAAGACGTAAAATAGAACAAAAAATTAAATAAAAATAAAATATATACAAAACCTAAAACCTAAACCTAAACCTAAATACAAGTCCGCGTCGGCGGCGCCAAAAACTGATGTAGTTTTAATTGTGGTAAGTAGAGTATCGTTCGCTCGGACTCGTTGAGGTTGATTTTAAGACTTACTTAAATAAAATACTAGAAACAAAGAAAAGATTTTAACAATGTTGAGAGATACTGGGACTTAGGATTCCACCAAACTTCTTTTTCTGTGGTTCAATTATTAATTCTTAGACAATAACAGATCCAATAACTATTGACTCTAAATCTTTGCCAAGGTAGATTTTATAAAACATTAATTGTAAATGGTAAGCATGGATTATCAAAACACCTAAGCTAAGCATAACCCATCAAACTAAATCACAACTAATTAATTTAAAATCATAATTCAAATTATTTTAATGCAAAAGTCGTAAAAAGAATTAAATAAAGTTACCACAAGGTGATGAGAATTGGCTTCCTCCGTCATCCCAGCGATGGGGTTTAGCTCCTCATATCAAAAACACGCACAAAATAATAATCCATAGCTCAAATAGGTGTTTTATTGAAGAAATTGTATAAAACAGAGATTTGTAACGCTGTATTGGTGTTACAAGCGTCACTGTTACAAAGAGAATAAGACTGTGAAAGGAAACGATAGTTGATTGACACTATCGTTGAATTTAAGACTGCTGTCGCTGAATTTAAGTCTGCTTCCGCGAGTCTGTTCTTCGTGTTCTTCAGAACGACACTTCTGAAGTGTCGTCTGCAACCTCTCTTCTTCCTCTTCACCTGCTGCTGCTGCAACTCCTCCTGCAGCGTGATTTATCGCCTCTGCTTCACCCCAAACTCTCCGTATGACTTGGATATCTCCTCTGGCCTCTCGTACAACCTTTATATAGCCAACCGATGATGTTATTTTCTTTCTTTTCTTTTCTTTTCTTTTTTTCTTTGCTGCCAAGTTAAGTTAATACCTTCTTTAACTTCTGTACGTGTCACGGGATCTCAAAACTTCCTCTAAACACGATACATATTATTCAGATAAGAATATATTCCCTCTTTTATCTCAGAATTCCCAAATATTCTTCCAAACCCGATAATATTCGCACCCGTGAACTCCACACCTCTGTTTCTTCTAACACGATCATGCTAGCCCAACTCGTTGATTTAAAGGCTCGTACTAGCCCCGTTAATCCAAAACAGTCCAAATTCAATGAATTCTGGCGATTGAATCTCATCAAACACATTCCAAATTCCGAACCCTAAACTCTGTCCTCGCTGGAAATATTTTCCCGCCAAATTGCATCTTTTGAAATGTTGAAGAAGGGATGCCCCCTAACCAGAGTAGGGGTGTGAATAGTACATGCCCTGGGGGTTACCCCTTAGTAATTTGGGTACCCCTTATCCATTTTCGGGTTCCCTTTAGCAATTCTTCTGAGGTGTAATTATGACTTTTCCGGGGAGTCTCCAGCATACTTCCGGGGTGCCTGTAGTGCGTCTTCTGGGTGCCTTTAGTAATTTTCTCCCAGGACCACTTTTCGAGCCAAATTCGCCGCAAAAGCTTATTTCTCCAAAAACACCTACAAAGACATAAAATACCAAAATAAGCGCAAAATCGAGTACTAACATTACAGAGAATTGAGACTAATATAGACACATAAATGCGTCTATCAAATACCCCCAAACTTATTATTTGCTAGTCCCGAGCAAATCAAATCTACAAAATAAAATTCTAACTCACTGTCGCAGGCATCGTCGATTGCATTTAGCGTATGCAATAAGCCTTTAAACCCCTAGGTGGCCCTAGTGGCCGAGTTATAGTCTCGGGAGGGTTTACAAGAGATATACCCACAAAACCTTTACTCCATACCCTAATTATTTACGCAGAACCTTGGAAGGCACTAAAGAATCTCCTTGGTTGGCATACTTATTGACTACAGGAGGAAGTACCCTGATGCGAAATTCCAATTGATGTACACGAGTTTGCACTCAAGCATACTAAAATTCATATATAAGTCACAAAGCTCTACTCAGATAGTTTCTGGACATCATAACCGGAGTCGACCAATCACATGGATAGATTAAGAAGATGGATATAGAGAAAAACGTAGATGGTTTTGATGTTGACTAAGTGAACGGTGTTTCTCATATCTGTCTGAAGGCCACTGCCAAAACGAACCTATCCTAATGGACGAGATATTTGGTGCGGACTAATATCAACACACTAGCATATACAAGGGAACCAAAGTGGTCGATAATCCTAACTCTAGGTCAACACAACCGGCATATACAAGGGTTCCAGTGGTCGACTTTATTGAATTTATTCCGGTTGGTCTGATGGTCTGGTCTCAATTTTTTTTTTTTTTTTTTTTTTTTTTTTTTTTTTTTTTTTAATCTCAATCACTCTATTTCACCCTAGCAGTGTTAACAACTTGAATCGTGAGCCCCACCTAATCACTTAGAGAAACATATTTTAAAAAAAAAAATAAAAAAAAAAAAGTGAAAAGGATTCAACGAGATATGGCGAAACTACCATGTTTTTTTCTTTAATTCTAACACCTGAGCTCTGTGCTTTTATGAATAGACTCTTTAGATGTTGCCATCTAATCAGATTGGTTCCTCAACTCCTACAACCAAAATGCTTCCATCCACTTAGATTGGTTAGTGCCATCCTTAATAAACATAAATTTCTAGGCTCTGGAGTTTATTTATTGCAACTAAAAAGTTTCTCCCACACCCCCAAACTTAAATCTAACATTGTCCTCAATGTTCTAAAGATGAAATTAAAAGCATGAACAAGGAGAAACTGTTACCATTTGAAGCAAATGAGTTAAGGAAAGATATTACCGTGTTGCATGAGCATGGGTTACCTCACAAGTGCTAAGTTTAACGTCTTCAGCCAGACATAAGAAAGAATTAATCACTTCATATCATAAAGCAATAACCGAAATAATTGTGGATCATCTGCATCAAAAAGTGTTAACACAGATAAAAGGAAACTGCAACAAACCAAGAATAAACATAGCACACCCTTGCCTAGTTTCTGTTTAAGACAACTACATCTAGTTGGGGTTCGGAGTTCAGTGTTCTATAAAGGGGTCTAAATAAAATATTTTCATGGGATGCACCTCCTCATAAGTAAGATCCGAAATATCAGGTTCTAAGGTTTGGAAAAATTTAGAAGCACACAATAATAACCTGAATAATTGAGGATCCTCTAAGTCAATCAGATTTGACTTACACAGTTGACCATAATGAGAGTGGTGGTCATTCTTAAGCAAATGTGTCAATTTTATTTTCCTAAAATAATTAGGTTTAGTCTCAGAACTTAATAATTGACACATTTCAAATTCAAACGTTCCCACATTTGGAAGAAAAATATTTGGTGGGAAAACAAAGTCAATCTTGGTATCATAGCCTGGGTAAACCACATCAACCAGAGGATGGGTTTCTAACAACTGAACTTCTTCCTGGACATTATTAGGTTCTGGAGAACTAGTATGAAGGCAATCTGGCACAATGGTTGAGGCACATATATCAAGTCCCAAGTGAGGGATCTCTGTAAGAGCTAAAGGTAAGGCACATGGAGAATGATAGTCACCCCCAAACTTAGAGTTTTGGGTGTCTCTAGATAGACTAGCTACAATTTCCCTAATTTCTAGATCATCGGAATCCTGAAAATGGTCAATTGCTTCTTGGAGGTCATATTCAGGTGACGCATCCTCATACATATTCAAAAGCTCTACGAGTTCATCTTCTTCGTCTAAGACTAATGTTTCTAAATCGTTAGACTCTAAAACAATGTTCTCAGAATAAACTCTTTCCTCAAAATTATCATCGGCTTCGTAATCATAAGGAAATACTACATCGTCTAAAACGGTGGTATCTCTAGTCAAATCCTCGTCCTTTTGAATAGGTGAATAATTATTATTTGGACTTGAACTAGAAATATTATCATTATAAAGCTCAATTGGAGTAACAAATTCCTGATTACTATGCCTATCAGATTCTTGATCAACACTATCCTCATCGTAATCATCATAACATGAAAATGGTTGAACCTCTTCTAAACAGGTAGTGTTACCAATTCTAACCTCGTCATCTTGATTATGCGAATAACTATTCTCATTTTAAAGGCTAAATTGGAAGTCAAGATTGTTTCGAGCAATTCCTTCGTTCGTCTCTAACACAAACCTATTTGTTTTCTCAGCCAAAATCTTGAGAGACTCTTCTAGAGGACGAATAGGACCAGAAGGAACACCCATCAGTTTGAGAGACTCTTCTATAGGACGAGTAGGAACGGAAGGATCATAATAAGGACTAGTTTTCAACTGTTTAATTAAGTCGTCCAAAGACGAGGTACTAGTACTATAATATTCCTTATTTTCTTGCTCGTATGGCCTGTGCGCGTGAGAATAGTAATTGGGCTCACTATGATATGAACCATAACCTTGATAAGGTTGGTGTTCCCAACCACTATGCACACTGTGGTCAAAGTAGTAGTGTCCATTTTGAAAATCGATCGGATATTCATTGTATTGGCTATTGTAATACCAAATCGACATTATTTTTGTGCAAATGCAAATGCAAGGTCGACTAAAATGGGTAGGCTCAGGTTACCACAACAAAATATACCCAAAGGTACGAGGTGAGGTTTGTGGACTTTCACCTGGGTAACTCCCATAAGGCCCAAGGCACGGGTTCAAATTTTACTAATCCACGAGTTTTCCTAAAATCGGTAGTCTGACGATGCAATTGGTGTGTGCACGTGTTATATATTTTTTTTTAATAAATAAATAATATAATAAAAATAAACAAACAATATATACAAGTCCAAAAGAAATATAGAAAAAAAACTAACAAAAATAATATCTCCGGTTTTCTCTTTTTTTTTTTTTTGGCAAGTTCGACTTTCCACTTTCCGTTTCAAGCAAAACCTGCACAACAAAAACAAAAACACCAAAGACGTAAAATAGAACAAAAAATTAAATAAAAATTAAATATATACAAAACCTAAAACCTAAACCTAAATACAAGTCCGCGTCGGCGGCGCCAAAAACTGATGTAGTTTTAATTGTGGTAAGTAGAGTATCGTTCGCTCGGACTCGTTGAGGTTGATTTTAAGACTTACTTAAATAAAATACTAGAAACAAAGAAAATATTTTAACAATGTTGAGAGATACTGGGACTTAGGATTCCACCAAACTTCTTTTTCTGTGGTTCAATTATTAATTCTTAGACAATAACAGATCCAATAACTATTGACTCTAAATCTTTTCCAAGGTAGATTTTATAAAACATTAATTGTAAATGGTAAGCATGGATTATCAAAACACCTAAGCTAAGCATAACCCATCAAACTAAATCACAACTAATTAATTTAAAATCATAATTCAAATTATTTTAATGCAAAAGTCGTAAAAAGAATTAAATAAAGTTACCACAGTGATGAGAATTGGCTTCCTCCGTCATCCCAGCGATGGGGTTTAGCTCCTCATATCAAAAACACGCACAAAATAATAATCCATAGCTCAAATAGGTGTTTTATTGAAGAAATTGTATAAAACAGAGATTTGTAACGCTGTATTGGTGTTACAAGCGTCATCACATTACAAAGAGAATAAGACTGTGAAAGGAAACGATAGTTGATTGACACTTTGTCGTTGAATTTAAGATCGCTGTCGCTGAATTTAAGTCCGCTTTCCGCGAGTCTATTCTTCGTGTTCTTGAACGACACTTCAAGTGTCGTCTGCAACCTCTCTTCTTCCTCTTCACTGCTTCTTTGCTGCAACTCCTCCCCGCAGCGTGATTTATCGCCTCTGCTTCACCCAAAACTCTCCGTATGACTTGGATATCTCCTCTGGCCTCTCGTACAACCTTTATATAGCCAACGAGATGATGTTATTTCCTTTCTTTTATTTTCTTTTTTTTTTCTGCCAAGTTAAGTTAATACCTTCTTTAACTTCTGTATGTGTCATGGGATCTCAAAACTTCCTCTAAACTCGATACATATTATTCAGATAAGAATATATTCCCTCTTTTATCTCAGAATTCCCAAATATTCTTCCAAACCCGTTAATATTCGCACCCGTGAACTCCACACCTCTGTTTCTTCTAACACGATCATGCTAGCCCAACTCTATTGATTTAAAGGCCTGTACTAGCCCTGTTAATCCAAAACAGGTCCAGCCCAATGAATTCTGGCGATTGAATCTCATTAAACACATTCCAAATTCCGAACCCTAAACTCTGTCCTCGCTGGAAATATTTTCCCGCCAAATTGCATCTTTTGAAATGTTGAAGAAGGGATGCCCCCTAACCAGAGTAGGGGTGCGAATAGTACATGCCCTGTGGGTTACCCCTTAGTAATTTGGGTACCCCTTATCCATTTTCGGGTTCCCTTTAGCAATTCTTCTGAGGTGTAATTATGACTTTTCTGGGGAGTCTCCAGAGATACTTCCGGGGTGCACGTAGTGCGTCTTACGGGTGCCTTTAGTAATTTTCTCCCAGGACCACTTTTCGAGCCAAATTCGCCGCAAAAGCTTATTTCTCCAAAAACACCTACAAAGACATAAAATACCAAAATAAGCGCAAAATCGAGTACTAACATTACAGAGAATTGAGACTAATATAGACACATAAATGCGTCTATCAGTAACTCCATAGTCCATTACTCCATTCAACATTAACTCCATCTTCATCCCAAAGAGGCGGCAGTAAGCATCAATAACACTTGTAATTCCAAAGATACACAAAGACCACCTGCAAAGCATTCATTCCATAGCATGTACCTAGGCATACATCTAAGCGGTAGCATCAACTCAGAGCCACCACAGATTCAGCTCTCAATCTTCCATGAGTCCATTGTATACAACATAGCGCCAGCTCCAATTCTTGGCTTTAAACTCATCAAATCTCAAGACTGCAACCCTGTAATTTCTTTCCACATGAACCATTCAGAACTGCACATTCATATCACCAGCTCACTTACCCAGTCTGCAATGCCACCAGACTCCATCACTGCAGCACCAATTCAATGTAACTCATTGTTTACCACCACCAGAGCAGCTTCAACTCTTCCTCACTTCTTCTTCTTGCCCTGAGCCACCAACAACTGCTCCAATCAGAGCCACTGCCATAGACCCTTCTCTAGTATGTTCAGCTCAATTCCAGTTCGCTGCAAGACTTTCTCTGCAACCAATTCAATCTCCAAAGCTTAGCTGCAACTTCAGCTCCATTACTGCGACATCAGCACTGACCCATTCGCTCATTTCATCTCAGCTCATGAGTCCCTGCAATACTGTAGTTCACCAGCACAAGCAACACTTCACTACAATTCGGCTCAAACCACAAAAGACATCCTGAGTCTTGCATTTGAGTCTCACTTGCCACTGCAATCTCCAAGGACAGCAACCAACACCAACACAGTACCAGAACTGCACAACACTCACCAGACCCATGGCTATCCTCGATTCCACCTGCTTCTTCTTGTTCACAGCCTTCTACCCCAGCTGTAATCTCACCTGCCTGCACTTGAGTTCATATGCAGTATTCTCATCCTTCCATACTCTTCATTTTCTCCTGCAGTTCACAATCAAACTCAAAATCAAACATAACCCATCTGAACCACACAGCATCACCACCCATTCTGTAGCTTTTCCTCTGCAACTCATCATTCCAGCAACTTCAATTGACCCAGAGCTACACTACCAAACCCATCTGCAGCTACTCAAACTTCACCTTCATAAAGCCATTCCAGATTTTCCTCAGCCAAATCCATGGTAACACCAAAGAAGAATTCCACCAGCTCTAATTTGCAAACCCAGTCGAGCTAATAGCAGCACCAGATACTCAATGCTTGCTTCCATCTCCTTTGACTGCAATATCCATAACCTGCTCAGGTCTCCAACAGCAGCAGCCATGGCAACTTGAATTCATCATCATCTCTGTCTCTGAACTGAAACCACTTCAATCTCCCCTACCTGAGACTGCAATTGCTCCACCATTTCTTCAACCACAAACACACGGAAACCCTAGCTGCTCATGTTCTTCTCCTGATTCTTTAGTTGAGAACCCAAAACCAAATCTAACCAAAACCCATCTTCTGCTCTTCAAAAACAAGTTACAAAAATAACCCATATCTGATTCTTGACCTCAACAACACAAATTCAAAACCCTGACTTCGATTTCCATCACAGATTCGTGATTTCTTCAACTCCAAATCTTCTCTGTAACTAGCTGCAACGTCTTCATGTACATCTTCCTAGCCAACCTCAATTCCATCTCAGTTCTCATCAAGGCTATCTTCCAGCAGCATCCGCGGCATCGGATTCATGTTCTTCTCTGCTCGAGCTCAAATGAAATTCAAAACCAACATATAAAATCAACCCAGATTTATCACCTACTAACCTTGAATCATTATCAGTTGCTCCATCCATCGATCTGCACCAAACCCTTATCAGATTTGTTCCATCACAGGCTTCTTTCATCTTAAATTTCTTCATCTGGTTTAGCTAGAACGGCAACCCTGAACTCAGCCGCACAATGATTGAGAAAATGAGTTCTCTTCTGAATTCAAGGGTGAGGTAATGAT
>JAJJWW010006403.1:19909-43125 GCA_023531295.1 Papaver armeniacum | reverse complement strand
TAGATGCAAAGTCGGTGGAATTTATCACCCGATAATTGGGTCTTATTGTGTAGTACACTTTAATGCGTGTATATGGTTTCTGCTCCGTTTAGATCCTGCAGATGAATCCTTGTACTTCCATTCGCACCGTCCAACTGTCCCACTTTGGTGATCCGCAACACACCCAATCACCACTTACCTCTCACGTCGTAGCTCTCGGGCAAGGGCGCCCCCACCACACGTGTCGCCTAATCTTTCTTCTCGCTTTGTACGCTCTTGGCTTCCATCCACCGTCACTTCCCTTCCACCGGTTAATCTCCACTATCGACCGGCAATTTCATTCCCCATCTCGTTCTATCGGCTGCACCTACGCCCAAGGCGTCCCTTCGTTCACAACATCGATGCCAAACTTTCTTCACTCGATCTTCATCTCGAGCTCATCATCCTTCGTTGCCCGGCATCGCATCTCCAACTCCTTAAACGTGATTCACCATTTTTCTTCATGCTTTGTGGATGTATCGCCAAGCTCGAGTACCCTCCATCGATGCCGATCGATCATGAGCTTCCCGCTCTTGTCGAGCTTCACGCAGAAATCCCCATTCTTCGTCCCGTTCCTTCAACTCCGTCAAGAACAATCGATCACCAATGGAACTGCAAATGCCACCATCGTTATTGTCTGCTCGATTTCCCCCTAACTCGAACACCACCGATTTATGGAATCAGTCACTCACCCAAGATTCGTCTCACCTTCAATAACCTAATGACCCATTCGGATTCGAGAATCATTCCAAATCATTCCCGAAGCAGTCATCCACGATCACTTACGTATGATTATGATGGCTGCACACCCTCGATGTGAAATCAGGGATCCTACCGATTCATATCATTCTTCTAAACCCAGTGATGTATTCAATTATTATACATTAATCAAAGATTCATCATCATCGTGATAAATGTGATCATCGAGTTCCATCTGCCATTGCTTGTTTACTGTTTGAGGAAGAGGAAAGCGAAGTGCCCCGAGCAGATAGGGTCAAATGAACATCATTTGAATGCGGCCCTCATGAACAAAACTCACTCCCTTTAGCATTTCTTTGAAAATGTTCGCATTTCAACAAACTTGGATGCCCCTTAACAACCTGTGGATGCCTTAACGTACAAATGGGGTTACCAATAGTACTTTTTCGATAAAATGACCATTTTGCCCCTTTCTTCTGTGAGTTCTTGTTTTCTAGCTCTGCTAACTTCATACCTAACCGAGAATGACTCAGTTCTTTCTGCAATCGTCTTCATCTCCTCGTCCTCTACAATGAAAAGTAGAAATCTTGTATTTGAACGGAGTTCCAATTGGTCTTTTTGCTCCAAATGACTCCATTGCACCTAATAAACTCAAAAGCACACATAAGATACATAATTTACAAGAAAACTTAAAGAAAGCATAAATACTAGATATTAAATACGGTGTATTCTACACCTATCACCCATGCTCATGCAACACGGTAATATCTTTCATTAACTCTTTGCTTCAAGTGGTAATGATTTCTCCTTGTTCACGCTTTTAATTTTATCTTTAGAATATTGAGGACAATGTTAGATTTAAGTTTGGGGGCATGGGAAAAACTTTTAGTTGCAAAGATCAACTCCGAGTCTAGAAATTTATGTTTATTAAGGTTGGCACTAATCAATCTAAGTGGATGGGAACATCTTGGTTGTAGGAGTTGAGGAACCAATCTGATTAGATGGAAACATCTAAAGAGTCTATTCATAAAAGCACATAGCTCAGGTGTTAGAATTAAAAAAAAAAAACATGATAGTTTCGCCATATCTCGTTGAATCCTTTTCACCTTGTTTTTATTTTCTTTTCTTATAAGTGATTGGGTGAAATAGATTGATTGAGATACCACCAAAAAAAAAAAAAAAGACTGACCATCGGACCAACCTAATAAATTCAATAAAGTCGACCATTGGTACCCTTGTATATGCCAAATTGTGTTGACCTAGAGTTAAGATTATCACCCTTGGTTCCTTGTATATGCCAAATTGTGTTGATATTAGTCGACAGGTGTCTCAATCCATTAGATAGGTTCACCTTAATCAACATCAAAACCATTTACGTATTTTCTCTACATCCATCTTCTTAATCATTCCATGTGATTGGTTGACTCAGGTTATGATGTACAAAACTATTCGAGTAGAGCTCTATCACTTATATATGAATTTAGTATGCTTGAGTGCAAACTCGTATAAAGAATTGAATTTCGCATCGGGTACTTCCTCCCGTAGTCAATGAGGTATGCCAACCAAGGAGATTCTTTAGTGCCTTTCAAGGTTAACAAGTAGATAACTGCAGGTAAGGTTTTGAGGTAAAGGTTTTGTGGGTACACCTCGGTAAAACCCTCTCGAGATTATAACTTTCGGCCACTAGGGCCACCTAGGGTTCAAAGGCTTATTTCACATGCTAAGTGCAATCGTGATGCAGTGACAGTGAATTAGGATTTTATTTTCTAGAATAAATTTGCTCGAGGACTAGCAAATAATAAGTTTGGGGGTATTTGATAGACACATTTTTGTGTCTAAGTTGTCCTCAATTTTCTGTATTGTTAGTGCTCATTTTTGTACTTATTATGGTGTTTTATGTGTGTAGGTATTTTTGGGGAATAAACATTTTTGGAAAAATCGGCTCGAAAAGTTGTCTAAAGCACTCGGAGTACATTTGCTATGCGGACTCTCACTTTGGTTAAGGGGCACCTCAATCACTATTTGCACCCCGGGCGTCACTGCTAAACGCACCCCCATCTGCGTTAGGGGAGGTGATCTTCTTCATTCAAATTCCAATTTTTGGCGGGAAAGTTTTGCAGCGGGAGAACAAAATTAGGGTTAGTGATTTGGGCGTGTATTAAGGAGATTCAATGGCTGAAACTATTTGGGATAGCTTGAATCAGATTATCAGGCATGGTGTGAGCTTAGAATCAACCGAATTGGTGGTTAGCGCGTGGAAGCAAAACAGGGAACTTTGAAACCAGACTTCGTTTCGGTATTGGAGGAAATTTGGTGATTCTTCACGTGATATGGATTAGTATAACCTTGCTTCGTCTAAACAGTCGGTATATGACTTGGATTAACTTAAAAAGAAGATTTCCACGTAAACAGAGAAGAAATATTCTCGATTTTTCAGCCGCTTGTTGTATCTGCGTGTGCCCGAGTATGTTATAATCGATATGCTACTTGTTTTGGATGAAGAATAAATTATATTGGAGTGTGCCAACTATATCCAGACCAAAAGAATTGAGAGAAGAAAAATATAAGGGAATAATATTTAAAAATTGCAGAGTGATTTTGGCGAAGATTTTGGAGTTTTTGTTGATATTTGGAGGATCTGTTGGGTATATAGAAGTGCAGGACATTGTTGAGAGATATGGAGTGATAGGGGAAGAAAAAGAGTGAAAAAATAGAGTTGCAGAGCCATGCATTCTTCTGCTGCTGCAACAAGATGAACACGAAGAACATATCATTGTGAGGAACAGTCGTTTTTAACTTGCGTCTTATATTTCCGTAGTTCTGTAACAGTTCATTAGCAACATTAACCTTCGGTTCACAACACATGTTCTAATAACGCAGTCTCAGAATGCAAGAAAAAACGTTGCAAAACTCGCTGCTTTGATTATTTTCTCTATTTTCACCATTTGAAGCACCTTTTGAGCAATAAAAATATTTTGAGAGTGCCTACAATATGAGGAACCAAACCCCATCAACACGGGACGATGGAGGAAGCTTGGATTTCATCAATGTGGTAATTTGATTGATTCTTTTATTTACTTTTTGCATCGATTTTTAATGATTTATGATTTCTATTAATTATTTGTGACTTTGTTTGATGACGCATGCTTAGTTCTAGGTAATTTTGATGCTTCATGCTTACAATATACAACTAATGTTTTATGAAATCTACTTTGCAAAGAATAGAGTTAGTGTTTCTTTTATTTTGAGCTATAATTGCCCTAGGATTAATTTCTCGAACCACTTGAATATGAAAGTCAAGTGAAATCCGAGTCTTAGTAAACTCTTCATCCCGTGACATATTTTTATATATTTTCTTTATTTATCGTATTTTCGTCTATTAAATCTAAAATCAATCTCATTAAGTCCGAGTGAACGATAACCTTTCTTACCACTATAAAAAATTCGATCACTTAACCTTAAGAAAACAAGCATGAGCTAACAACAAAAACGAATGGACTCAAACGTGCCACAGAGCAAAGGTTTCGTCAAAATCGATTCCTTTAATCTGCGAATAACCCCGAAAGCGACAAGTCTATCTTTGTTTAGAACAACGGTGCCAAATTCATTAGACTTGTTCTTGAATATCCATTTAGTACCAACAATATTTATATGGGGGACAAGGTACGAGTTTCCATAGGTCTTGTCTTTCAAATTGATTTAACTCTTCATGCATTGCTTTCACCCAAAAGGGATCACTTAGAGCTTCATCAATGTTTCTAGGTTTCACTTGCGATAGATAACAGCCAAAATTGCAAATATATTGAAGTTGACCTCTCGTCTTAGCAAGAAAGTCCTTGCTTGTAATAATATTGTTAGTATCATGATTCCTTTGAACCCAAAGGTTTCGTGCGGAGACACGCTCTTGTTCAAGAGGAACATCATGATTATAATTTTTCTCCTCATCACTATAGATATCAGGATCAGCAACCGTTGGAACAACTTCTTCTGATTCTGACGTTTCCTTGACATTCTCAATAGTCTCGGTTGGAGGCAATTCAGTAGGAGAGTCATCATGATGAAATTTACTTAGATCATCAATGATAACATTAGCTGATTCCATCATGACTTGGGTTTTGAGATTAAAGACTCGGAACCGCGATCAAGCCATGATTCCCTCATCGCTTTTTGAATCAAACTTCCTTTCATTTCTCAATCCTTTAGAATGTACCACTTACCGCCGAACACTCTAAGATAGTTTAAGTTGGGTTTCCTACCGTACCACAACTCATAGGGAGTGTTTAAGGTCTTTGACCATAAGTAAACACGATTGATCAAATAGCAAGCTATAAAAACAAATTTCACCCTAAAACCTTAATGGTAAGTTTTTGTTATGGAGCATTACCCTGTATTTCTGAATATTTATATTCTTCCTTTCTTCAAATCCATTTGCTTGTGGAGTGATTGGTGGTGAGTATTGTTGAATAATTCCCAGAGAGTCACAAGATTCAAAAACCTTGGTGTCTTTGAATCTTGTGCCATGATAAACTTCTAATTTTCTTTAGTTTGCGACCTTGCTCATTCCCGATTCTATTAACAATAATCTTGAACTCACTGAGAGTTTCATTCTTGTGAGCCAACAATGCCACCCAGGTGAATCTAGTGTAATCATCTACCATAACCAAAACATACTTCTTCCCAACCACTGTAGATTGTTGAATTGGGCCAAAAAGATCCATATGAATTAAATCAAGTGGAGCTTTGGTGAGAATATTCCGGGATGATTTGTGTGGAACTTTCGTTTGTTTACCCTTTTGACAAGCACCACATACACCTTCAACCTTAGCACTGATTTTGGGAACGCCTCTGACAAGTTCTTTATTAATGATCTTAGTTAGAAGAAGATAATTGATGTGACAAAAACGTTCATGCCAAAGGTGTGTAGATTCAACCTTAGTCAAATTACAATGATTCTTCAACCGAGTATCAAGAAGATAACTTGATTTATTTTTGCCACGTGATCCTTGAAAAATCACTTTTCCAGATTTGTCGACAATGTCACATCCTTTATCATTGAAGACAACCTTATGGCCCTTGTCACATATTTGACTTATAGAAAGAAGATTAGCAGTCATACCTTTAATGTATACGACATCATGAATTTCGAGAACGCCGAGTAATTTGATCGTCCCTTTTTTTGCTTATGTAGCAGACTTCCATCTCCAAAAGTTACGGGTCCACCATCAAAATCGCTTGAATTGATGAACCATGAGAGACCACGAGTCATGTGCCGGCTACATCCACTATCAAGGAACCATTGAAAGGGTGATGTTGACTTGAGCAAAAGCTCCCATACTAACACTACTAGCCATTTTGGGCTTTCTTGTTAGTAATCTTGAAGGTCTTTTAAGAGATGACACAAGTTGAGTAGTTTTTTTATGAAAATCACTAGCAACCTTTAGTCTTCTTTTGAAACACAATCACACATGTTGAAAGTGATTGTGAGAACCAAAACAAACATGTACCAACATCATTAACCTTGTTCAAGAGTTCCCAGCGTTGCCCGATTTCACAAAGCCTAGACCTTGTTTATCGCACGACAAACGACAATTCTTCAAGGAAGGATTAGAGTTCTTATTCAATTCCCTTGAAAAAATAATTACGGACTTCAAATCCTTAAGCTTTGCAATTTCTGCAACAAGATCAAAATTGATCTGGATTTGTTTATCTAACTTTTTCTGGAGCTCAACAAGCTCTTCAGAGAAATCTTGAGCAATAGGTTTTTTGATATAACCTTCACAATGAGGATTATCAATTTCTTTCATCCATCGAAATTTTTCGAGACACAAGAACTTTATAAGTTTTTTTAAATTAGGATTCTCAACCTTTTCGATCGGTTTCTAGAACACACTCGATGTTGATTTTATCCATTTCCGTGAAGCGTTTTTAGAGACAATATTTTCCATCATCAGATCGCTACAAACACGGACTTATGAGGTCTTTAATGTGTTTGCTCTGCTCCGATACCAATTGAAAATGCGGGGTCTAACAACCACACCCAACAATTCGTTTGGCAATGAGAGGACTTACTCCAATACACTTTCTAGAGAATCAACTAGGCAGTCAAACTCAATCTAGATTAAAGTATATCAAAGAGTTTAATATCTCTAACTCTTAATCAATCCGCAATCAAGAAATAGAAATCTGCGAGCCATTGAATATAAGAGGAGTTACTTGAATCGTACCAAAGACCAATGTTCAAGTGTCAATCAATGTAAATCAACAACCAAAGGTTGGATATTCTAATTGATTGATATTAACGCACAACCCTGGATATTTCAATTATATAACAAAATATAATGCGGAAAAGAAATAACACACAGACACAGAATTTTGTTAACGAGGAAACCGCAAATGCGTAAAACCCGGGACCTAGTCCATTGAACACCACACCTGTATTAAGCCGCTACGGACACTAGCCTACTACCAATTAACTTCTGGACCGGACCGTAGTTGAACCCTAATCAATCTCACACCGATTTAAGGTACAGTTGCGCTCCTTAAGTCTCTGATCCCAGCAGGATACTACGCACTTGATTCCCTTAGCTGATCTCACCCACAACTAAGAGTTTCTACGACCCAAAGTCGAAGACTTGATAGACAAATCTGTCTCACATAGAAAAATCTATAGGATTGAATAAATCTGTCTCCCATAGAAATACCCAAGAATTTTTGTTCCGTCTTTTGATAAATCAAGGTGAACATGAACCAATTGATAAACCGGACTTATATTCCCGAATAACAACCTAGTATTATCAATCACCTCACAATAAACTTAATCGACTAGTGAAATAAGTTATTGTGGAATCACAAACGATGAGACGAAGTTTGTTTGTGATTACGTTTCTATCTTGCCTATCGGAGATATAAAATCTCGAGCCAATTATTTCAATTGCACTCAACATGATAGAAACATCAAGATCATATCACACAACTACAAAGATAATAGTTGGATCTGGCTTCACAATCCCAATGAAGTCTTCAAGTTGTTAACCTACGGGGTCTCGAGAAGAAACCTAAGGTTAAAGGAGAATCGACTCTGGTTATGCAACTAGTAACACACAGGAGGTGTGGGGATTAGGTTTCCCAGTTGCTAGAGTTCTCCTTTATATAGTTTTCAAATCAGGGTTTGCAATCCAAGTTACCTTGGTAACAAAGCATTCAATATTCACCGTTAGATGGAAAACCTGATTCAACCAAGCTAACATCTTTCAACCGGTAGATCGAACTTAGCTTGTTACATACAAATGAAATGTACCCTCATTTAGGTTTATGTAGCCGTACCTAAACGTGTACACTAGGTTGGTTCACAAATAGTTAACCGAGGTTAGGATTACTCTCATATCAACATTATTCATCTTAACCATAACTAGTTCAAATGACTCAAATGAAACTAGTTAAGAGTTGCTCAATTGTTTAGAAAACACAATTGAAATCAAATCGGTTTGATTTACTTGAATCAATCATGAACATTACAACCACGGTTTGCAAAGATTGCATTCCTTGTTGGAATTGACTCCTATCTTCATGAACCTTTTGCTCCAATGGTTGTTGACGATAAGGAATTCGGGGACGATAAAGAATTTTTCAAAAGTCTTAATGTCTAGGAAACTTCTTATGAGAATTTATTCTTGTGTTTTAAGAAGGATATCTAGGGTTTGGAATAGAAATTATTGTGAGTACACATAGCTATTGCCAACGATTTTCATCTTGCAATGTTTTTAGATTTATTTATTTAAATTCTAAAGTTTATTTGGAAGGTGATTTTGGCATATTAATCTTTATTGGTTTTATATATTGCAAAAAAATTGTTATGGATATGTGTGTTTGCGTCCGTGAACTATGATTGTCCCATTTAGGTCAAAAAGTTAAGCCTATTATGTCATTATGCAAATATTGATGGAAGATAGGATGAACTTTTGATTGCAAAAATTAAGTCTATTATATGTCTTTATGCAAATATTGATGAAAAATAGAATGAATCTTTGTATATTCCGTAGTATTCATCTTTCTCGATCCCCTTCTATGTGAAAGTAGTGTGCGGCTCCTTAATTTTTCTTATGTTGAGTATTTCCGATTAAATTAATCATGGGTTCTCTTGTGGTTGGGTTAATTGAGATATACAAATTCATGTTACATGTAATTTTTTAATGTCCAAAGAAATCATTCTTTTCTTATAAAAGTAAGGCCGCTCTTGTTGTTCTTTCGGGAATGACATTTTATGAGGGAGAGTTCTTAATTGAACTTGTGCTTAATTGCAAAATCTTTGTGGGGAGTGCGGCTGTGGAATATTGTAGGAGTTTTCTTGTATCTTTAATAACTCCTTGATGAATGCATTTAGTTTCGACTATATGATTGAGTCTAAAAGTTGATATGTTCTCTTTTTAGTAATGAATAACCTCTTTGAGAATTTCATTATGATCCCGTTAGTTTTCATACCTTTTCCAATTTATATTGACAAAAAGGGGGAGAAATAATGTGTAGTTTACACTTACAAATACATATGTTTTACGGATCATTATGTAAGGGGGAGCGGTTTTCATGTGAGATAAAGTATTTACTAAGGGGAGTGATACATATCACCATAGTATTGTTGTCAAAGTTTGTGATACAATTGGACTTTGATGTTATGTAATAATATTATGACATTGTATAACAATACGAAAACATCTTGTTTTTATATATTGTTATAGCTACGGATCTTCAACAACAATGATGCTGAGTTGAACACGTTCAGAATCACTGGAGTACTTGGAAGTGACGAAGATTTCGAGTAATGTTAAAGAACCAAGAAGATCAAGCATTTGGATGAGAAGCTACAATGTTTATTTATTTCGTAATCCAAATGTATTGATAGTTTTGTCACTAAAATTGACAAAGGGTAGATTGTTAGAAAATCGCTCAGTCGAACTTACAAGCGTTGCTATCTCAAGCTTGCTATCTCAAGCTTGTTTGTCAAGTTTAGTTTCCAAAACTATAATTGTCGGATTAGGATAGTAAGTGTATTTGAGCATTAGACTTCACAGCGTTCATCGATTGAAGATGAAGAACTACTAAGGGGAGCTTGTGGAACTTCATCAACAAAAGGTATGTGGAGACTTGAACTCATCTATCACTCAAAAGTCTATCTACTCTATCTCTTAGACAAAAGTCGTATAACTATATAGACTTCAATTATACACATTTGATATTTGATATTTAGAGTTTAACTCGCTTTTTACATAATTCTCGAAATATGTGTTGGTAAGCTTTAGCTTTAACCAAGTTCATCTTATGTTCATGACAAAAGTCAAAAGTTGATCATGTGAAAATCGCCTTGTAACATCCTACATGATTTATGTGAGACAATCATTTGATATAGGCTCGGAATATTTCGTATTGATCATTCGATCACTTGAAAATTGCTTTGAAGCTAATAGTTTGTGTGAGACAGCTATTGTCGTCTTCTGAGAATGTTTCAATGATTGAAATGGGAGTTTAGAACAAATAACCATGATTGGATAAAGAATAGTATGCGTACTTGCATATATGTTGTCCAAGTCCTGAACCATGGTATGCATACACGTATGCGTAATGGTTGGTTAGTGAAAGTCCGGAAATTTAGTATGCATATCGTTGGTACTGGTGTGAGGTTGTCCCGGAAATTCAACCGAGTTTGGAGGTAGGCGTATCAGTTCGCATACTGGCGAACCTCAACTTAGTCCGGCCACTTAGGTATGCGTACATGTTTGCATACTGGAGTAGGTTATGTTCTAAAATCGGTTTGTTCATGAACTAATACAGTTTTAGAATAAGGAATGCAATCTTTTGCAAGCCGTGGCTATAATGTTCATGAATTGATTCAAGTGAATCAAAATCTATTTTGCTTCAATTGTGTCTTGTATACTTCTATGAGAATATAAACAATTGAACAACTCTAGAACTAGTTTCATTTGAGTCATTTGAACTAGTTATGGTTAAGATATATATGGTTGATATGAAAGTGTTCATATGGCTAACTTTAATTAACTATTGTTGAGCCAACAAAGGTGCACACGTTTAGGTACGGTTACTCACATCTAAATGAAGTCACTTTTCATTTTTTTGTGTAACAAGCTAAGTTCAATATAACGGTTGAAAGATATTATCTTGAGTCTAACTGTAGTTTCATCTAATCTGAATATTGAATACTTTGTTACCAAGATAGCATTGATTGCAAACCATGATTTGAAGACTATATAATGGAGAACTCTAGAAACTTGAAACCTACTCCCCACACCTCATGTGTGATACTAGTTGCGACTAGAGTCGATTCTCCTTTTAACCTTAGGTTTTTCCAAAACCCCTGTAGGTTAATGACTTGAAGACTTCCGTTGGGATTGTGAGCCGGACCCAACTATTTTCTTTGTAGTTGCGTGTTCCGATCTTGCTTTTTGTCATTGATTGAGTACTATCTTCTCAAAGATTTGCTCGAGATTTAATCTCCCATAGGCAAGATAAAAAAAGTAGTCACAAATATCTTCATCTCATCGTTTGTGATTCCACAATATCTTGTTTCGCTACCATATGATTAAGATTATTGTGAGGTGGTTGATATTTTTAGGTTGTTCTTCGGGAATATAGATCCTGGTATATCAATTGATTCATTTTCACCTTGATTTATCAAAAGATTTTAACAAAACTCATAGGTATATCTGGGAGACATATTTATCTATTCAATAGACTTTTCTTGTGAGACAGGTTGGTTTATCAAGTATTCGATTTTGGGTCGTAGCAACTCTTAGTTGTGGGTGAGATCGACTAAGGGGAATCAAGTGCGAGAATCAGCGTGTTCTAGAGGCGTAAGGAACGCGATTATACCTTGATCCAGTGTGAGATTGGTTAGGGCTCAAAAACATTCCAGTCCGAAGTTTACTTGGAGTAGGCTAGTGACTGTAGCGGCTTAATACGGTCGTCTTTTTTAAATGTGGACTAGGTCCCTGGGTTTTTTCCTCGTATTTGCGGTTCCTCATTAACAAAATTTCTAATGTCTGTGTTATTTTTTTTCCGCATTATGCGTAAGTTCAATCAATTGTGAATCCAACCTTTGGTTTTTGATTAAATTGATTGACACTTGGATATTGGTTTTTGATATCGTCCAAGTTATTTCTTATATTCAATCGGGCTCGCAAATTCCTATTTATTTGATTGCAGATTGAATTGAGAAATAGAGATATAACTCTTGGATATACTTTTTTAGATTGAGTGTGACCTGTCTAGTTGATTCTCTTGAAAGTATATTGGAGTTAGTCCATACTGATTCTTAAAGCGAAATATTGGGTGTGGTTGCTAGACCCCTGGTTTTTCACAAATACCAAAAAAAAATCTAAATAAAATCATAATCTTGATAGTCGTTCAACCTTAATCTAAGATTAATACTAAACATAGTTTTAGAATTATTCGTTTTAAAAAGAGAATCATATGATATTGTAGAAGTTTTGCTAAGAGTAAAACCCTAAAGAGATAGATGTGAAAAGAACTTAACTAGGAGAAGAAAAACTTAATTTGGAAAGAGAAAATCAATACTCTTACATTCCAAATTAATTGAGTTATTTATAGTTTGCACAATTATTAAGGCAAAGAGAAAAGGGGAGCATGTTTAAGTATTTTTACAATTATACCCTTATGGATAATAGCTAGTAAAACTTAGAAATGATTTATCTTAAACTATGCCCATGATTTTCGTAAACTTTATACCGTTGAAAAGCATTTTAAAACACCTACGTAACAAATATAAATATGGCTATTTATACATATTTCTTATAGTAACAATAATCAATTAAAAGGGTAATTTTAGAAATATTCCCTTGATTAATGAGATAGCTCATTTATTTGTGGGACAAAATTTAAGACCAATTAGCTCAATTAATTTGGGACGAAAGGGAGTAATATTTATGAATAATAAATCTCTTAAATAATAACGAAAGTCCGTTTAAGTTGGACCAAGAAAAATACTAACGTGCACTCCACTCGAAGGCTCACCCATATGTTTTTGGAAGGCTAATTATAAAATGGTGGAAGTGTAAGAAAAATCATCTTCTTAATTTTTTTTTATTTTTTTTATCGACGGCAACAACAAAAACAGGCAAAAACCAAACACAACAACTGAACCTGAAAATGCGGGGGTCTAACAACCACACCCAACAATTCGTTTGGCAATATGAGAGGACTTACTCCAATACACTTTCTAGAGAATCAACTGGACAGTCAAACTCAATCTAGATTAAAGTATATCAAAGAGTTTAATATCTCTAACTCTTAATTCAATCCATAATCGGTAAATAGAAATCTGCGAGCCCGATTTAATATAAGAGGAGTTACTTGAACTGTACCAAAGACCAGTGTTCAAGTGTCAATCAATGTAAATCAACAACCAAAGGTTGGATATTCTAATTGATTGATCTTAACGCATAACCTCATGATCTTTCAATTATATAACAAAATATAATGCGGAAAAGAAATAACACTGCACAATTTAATTTTGTTAACGAGAAACCGCAAACCCCTGACCTAGTCCAGTTGAACACCACACTATATTAAGCCGCTACAGACACTAGCCTACTACCAATTAACTTCTGGTTTGGACCGTAGTTGAACCCTAATCAATCTCACACTTTGATTTAAGGTACAATTGCGCTCCTTAAGTCTCTCATCCCAGCGGGATAATACGCACTTGATTCCCTTAGGCCGTCTCACCCACAACTAAGAGTTGCTCGACCCAAAGTCGAAGACTTGGTAGACAAATCTGTCTCACTCAGGAAAAATCTATAGGATGGAATAAATCTGTCTCCACATAAAATACCCAAGAGTTTTTGTTAGTCTTTTGATAAGTCAACCAATTGATAAACCACTTATATTCCGAAGAACAACCTAGTATTATCAATCACCTCACAATAAACTTAATCGACTTGCGAAACAAGTTATTGTGGAATCACAAACGATGAGACGAATTTTGTTTGTGATTACTTTTTTATCTTGCCTATCGGAGATATAAAATCTCGAGCCAATTATTTCAATTGCACTCAACACAATAGAAACAAGAAGATCGATCACGCAACTACAAAGATAATAGTTGGGTCCGCTTCACAATACCAATGAAGTCTTCAAGTCGTTAACCTACGGGGTCTCGAGAAGAAACCTAAGGTTAAAGGAGAATCGACTCTAGTTATGCAACTAGTAACACACAAGAGGTGTGGGGAATAGGTTTCCCAGTTGCTAGATTTCTCCTTTATATAGTTTTCAAATCAGGGTTTGCAATCCAAGTTACCTTGGTAACAAAGCATTCAGTATTCACTGTTACATGAAAAACCTGATTCAACCAAGCTAATATCTTTCAACCGTTAGATCGAACTTAGCTTGTTACACACAAATGAAATTTACCCTCATTTAGATTTATGTAGCCATACCTAAACGTGTACACCAGGTTGGTTCACAAATAGTTAACCGAGGTTGGCCATCTGATTACTCTCATATCAACCTTATTCATCTTAACCATAACTAGTTCAAATGACTCAAATAAAACTAGTTAAGAGTTGTTCAATTGTTTAGAAAAACACAACTGAAATCAAATCGGTTTGATTCACTTGAATCAATCATGAACATTATAGCCACGGTTTTTGCAAAGATTGCATTCCTTACGATTTAAATGTTTAAGTTCATGGACTTGACCGATTTGACAAAGTAACCAGCTTAAGTATGCGTACTTAAGCAACCGGTTTTTGAGTTTGTAATCTTTACAAACTCAAAGCCAGAAATTTTCTGCTTAAAAACTTCCACCAGTATGCGGTACGCATACTTAAGGTGACTAGTTTGGGAGTTTTACAAAACCCAAACTCAAAGAGAAATTCTCGGTTTGAGAACTTCCGCGATGTGTACATCCACGCATACTTAACTGTCTCCTTCACCAATTTCGTATACACACATATGCATACTCTTGGCTCTAGGTTTATGGACTTATACACTAATGTGCGAACACACTATATATGCTTATATCCAAAGATGGTTACATCATCAACTCTTTATTTCAATCATTGAAACATTCTTCTATAATGACAATAGTCGTTTTCACACACTATTACCATTAAAGCAATTTTCAAGATATTGAAATAATCATTATTGAAACCTTCCAAGTTTTACACAAATGATTGTATCACACAAACCATGTAAGATGTTACTCTTAATTTTATCATGATATAAGATGAACTTGGTCAAAGCGAAAGCTTACCAACAAATATTTAGAAATATGTGCGAGATATAATCGGCTCGAAATCTCAAATGTGTATAAAGAAAACTATATCGTAACACGACTTATGTCTCAATATAGGATATAGTAGAAATAGACTATCCAAGTGATAGATAAGTTCAAGTCTCCACATAACTTTTGTCGAAGAAGTTACACAAGCTCCCCTTAGTAATTCTTCGTTTTCAAGAGATGAACGTCGAGAGATTTAAGCTCAACTACACTATCTATGTCCTAGTCCGAGACATCTACAAATAGGCTAGAAATCAAGACTTATAGTTTTGATCACTAACATTGACAAACATGCTTGAGATAGCAACGCATGCGAGTTTGATCAAGCAATGCTCTAAGAACCTAACTAGAGAACTCTACGATTTCTTCCACCGTAAGACAGGAAGAAATGCAATGGGAGTTGAGAAGATATCCACCATCAATGGACATTATGCCTAACAGCATGAGCAATGAATGGGCCCGCCATTAGCCTCTCGGGAACATATATAAGAGAACTATACTTGATCAAGTTGACGGACCAACCGCTTGATTTAGTTCACAAACTTTAGTAGTCTCCTAAGGAATTGTAAATCTCACCTTTCAGCACTTAAACAATCTTCTCGAGCATCATCTTCTATAATAATCTTGGTATACTTAATTTTTGGCAAAGCAAGTGAACTGCTTGGCAAACCAGGCGCTTGAGGTAATGGGTAGTAGGTATCATCCATATCGGTTTGGCACACACAAACTTACCATTGCTATTTCGCCACTACAAAGACATGAGGACCCTACACTCTTTCAGAAGCGTCCACGTTAATCTTTATCACTCCGGTGGTGGAGGATACCATTTGTTGCTCTCTGTTAACGACATTCATTTTATGAGGTTATGGGAAGCGAACATCTTGCTCTTCTTCTTGGTAGAAGTATATATTGAACCAAAGAGCATGGGGTATTGGCATCGCGCTTGTCAGTCACAACTTGAACCAGTACATAGACGTGAATAGATTGCCGAGGAAATTCAACTAACCTTTAGCGGAAGGCATGAGGAATCCGTGATCCCTCGTATTGGTGGTTTTGCATAAATTCGGATTGGCCATGGGGTATTAGCATGTTATTTGAGCTTTGGGTATTGATTGGCGGAGATGGCGCCGCAATTTGGTCCGTGAATCGGTGAATGGCGCTAGCTGGCTAGGTTACGGAACATATGGAGATGGCGCTGCTTTGAACGGCCATGATGGTGCCTCCTTGGATGGTGGAGATGGCGCTGCTTCGAACGGCTAAGATGGCGCCGCTTTGGCTAGTGGAGATGGCGCTGCTTTGACGGCTAAGATGGCGCCGCTTTGGGATGTCCGTGGAATGGTGAAAACAACACTTTGAACTTTGGCTACCAAACAGTGAAGATGGAGCCGGCGTTTTTCGCAGAATGAGCGGAGATAGTGCGGCTTTAATCACGGGGTGTTGGAGTTATGGCGTTACCTGCTAGGCTGCGGAGGCGGCGGCGGTGCGCTGCTTTGAGCGGTGAAGAAGGCGCCCCTTTGGCTAAGTCACGGAATGGCATGCATGACCGAAAGAAGAAACATTTTTCTACGCAAACTTCAAAATACAATGTATATAAAAGGCGTTGTCTACCCTTTTATTTTCGTATCATTGGTTTTACCTCAGAGTGCGCAAGCCTCTTTCCATCTAGCCAGTCTAGGTGAGCCAATTATTCTTTCTTTCGTATAGATCATCATAGAATTGCACCCATCTTCTTCATGGTATCATCTCGTGTCTTTTCTCGTATTTCTCCCTTTTGTGTTCTTCATTATGTGGATTGCCGATGCAGACATAATGTAATTTTTTTTTTTGTAGTGCACAATGGGATCTTCCGGTGATGATCATACCTCTGACTCTTCGGAGAAAATTTTTGAAGTCGACGAACCCAGGTTTTCTTCACATGAGGAGATATTAAACCAAATCATCCATTTGTTCCATGCAGCCGGCCGGATTATACAAGCCATGTACCTCGCCCATATACACATCGTGTGGGTGCGCGCCCAGGCTTTCATGGCTTTGATTTACATGGAGGAGAAGTGGAGACGTGATGAAGTATCCCAGCAAGTTGGGAAATATCTACGTGATGAAGCTTCTCCACAACCCAATTACGGGGTGAACGATTAGCCTCTCGATTGAAAACGGCGAAGGACTCGAGTCCAAGAAACTTCTGACGAGAGCTAGTTTAATTACCATGTCCATAATGGTATCGTAATCCTCGATTAAGGTGGACGAACCAAAGCATTCCTAAGAGGTCGTGGTTTGCTTGAGGTGATGCGGCTTACAAGTGGATATCAAACTGTTGTTGAGGAAATCGGGCGACCACCGAGGATCTTTGTCGAGAGGCGGATGGTGAGGTGGTGGAAGCATATGTTGGAGTCGTTGGAGAAGTTGTGGGGATGTATGCCGAAATGTCTGTTGAAGAGAATTCGGATGGGATGTTGAATTCTTCTCAATAAACGGCTTGGATGGAATGTTGAAGTTCTTCTCTGAAAAGGCTTATGATGGAATGTTGAAGTCAAAGCGGTTTCTGGATGGGATTACAAGTCGTTCTTTGAGATAGCTTCGGATGGAATGTTTGCTTTATCGGAAAAGGTGTTGGGGCAAGTGCTTGAAAAAGCTCATGGAGCGTCATTGACCAAGGTGTTCGTCATTGACAATTTGGTTTTCCCATTTTGCGATTTCCTTGGTAGAGAAAAACAATCTTTTTGTAGCTCGTAGATGTTTTTTTGGTACTTTTTGTTTTTTTTTTTTTTTTTTTTTTTTTTTGTGCGAAGCCATGTCTCACCGAGTATCATTCCTTCGTTTATGTTGCTTTCATATCTTTGATTGAATGAATAAAACCTCTCGGAAGAGACCTAGCAAAACCCTTTTTGCGAAGAACCATTTCTTTTATTGGATTTTCCCTTGCAAATTATCTAGGGCTTCCGCATGCACGCCCGTGCATAGAAGTGCGAGATGCCACAAGTTTGGATAACACGTCATGAGAGAAATAGTGAAATCCGTCAGGTGAAAGTTGTGGCTAGAGATTCTTGAGGAAAGTGTATGCTGTTGCTTGATGATCTTCTTTCTTTCATTATTCTTTTCTTGATTATTTTATGAATAAAACATTTTGTGATTTGATTTCTCTGGTTTTCAATCGACGTGGTAATGACTCTGAGAGTTTGGGTTTACTTGGTATTTTTCCTTTAAGATGGTCCAGGAAAACTTTTTAAGGGAAGATGTTCTTTAATTGAAATTGAAAACTCTACTAATGAATGCAAGCAGTGCAATCACTTTAGAGAAGTTACAAACATCGATTGAAAAGGGGAATTCTTTGAGGAAATATTGAAAGGAGAACGGCTGGAGGGGAAAGTAGCACAACGTTTTAGGTATTGAAGGGCTTGAGCCATCGCAATGAATCGTCATACCTTCCAACTTGTCGGCATTGATGAGTTTGCAGAACCACCCAAGATAACATATGCCACTAGATACGCCTTCGTTTTCCTTTTCTTTAGGCGAATCAAGTTGTGCGGCTATCCCATGTACATCCCCAACTTGAAACGAGGTCATCTTGACTACCATATCTCCAATTTGAAACGGGTTTGGGCATTGTGCAACCACTTGATTTTTGAGCTCGTCATTTTTGACTGCGGCATCTTCCAAATTTTTGACAAAGCACTTGAAAGGCACAGCGTTCCATTCACATCTCTTAATGATGCCCGGTTGGTGATTGGGTGAGTTCCCATGCTTGTCAAGGAGAGGAGAAGTGACTAGGTGCGAAAGGGTTGTTTAACCCGGACTTTACTTGCGTTTGGAATCTGCGATGAACGCCAATGGGCTTTCTCCCGGATAATTGAGTTACATCGTAAGTTGTTGATACGACAACATGTAATCTTCAAAGTTAGATGGTTTGTTGGAAATTCTTTCGGGTATCGACACTTGCGGAGGGGATACTCCTAATTTCGCTTTGTTTCGTGGTACCCATGGGCGCCCCGAGAATCATGTCGTAATTTGAGAGTTCTTTGACAATGTGGAATTTGCCATGTGTTAGAGTGTCTCCTACCTTAATTTCAAGGTTGATGTAGCCATACGTCTATTGCTTCTCCTTCCAAATTTTCACCATGATTGGGGCGTGTAGCCTCCACGTCAAATTCTCATAGCTCTCGAGTTTTGATGGTAACAATGTTGAAGTCGAGGTCGCGTCAATCAACGTGTTGTCGATCTCGACGTCCTTCAGATGAACCGTGGTCAGCAGTCCCCATTTGTACTTTCCAGCACCGTATCCCAATAGAGTTTGGGGTTACAGTGAATTTCTTCGAGTATGAAAAAGTCGCTGCCCGACACAACTCAATTGAGTGATGTAAATATATCTTGACGCTGCGCCTTGGAGAAATGGAGAATCTCGCATACATGCTCCATGATGGATTGCGGTTTTGTGAACGAGTCCCAGAGAGCATGCAACTCCCGAGTGGAAGAGGATCTCGTGAACTCCTCATTGCCCGCCTCTGAAGTTCCCCCTGCCTCCACCTTTTCTTTGAAAATACGCTTTAACTTATTACCGCGGTCATTGGTGGGTGATGGATAAATCATGGTAGCGGATACTTAGGATTTGCCATTTCCTCTTGATTGGTGGGCGCTTTGGTATGGGCAATATGATGGCGTCATCTTGGATCCATGCCTCTAAGAGTTCAATTACTTCTCGATTGGGAACGATAAATCTAAGGCCATTTCTCGGCTCCTTGATATTGCGCATGAGCTTTTACCTGCATTCTTTTGCTGAGCCGCTGATGTGCTAGCGTTGCACACTTGGATTGTTGTTACATCATTTGAGCCTTCCTTTTCCTCTTTCACTTACCATGCTCACAGAGTGGCTAGTGTTATATTGCTTGTTGATGAGGCGTTTGTTTCCTCGAGTTTCGCGTGCGTCTTGAACCTTGGTGGCTTAGTTCTTTCCAACAATGTCTGGTGTTGTTGTGGACGACCGATTAGCAGCCTCATGAAGTTCGACGTTTGGAATCACGATTCTCCAAGAAGGCACGGTAGATGGGATTCATACCATTGATGCAGAATCTACTAATTTTTGTTCGGTCACATTTGGGTCATGATGCAGGTCCAGCCCAGAATCCCGAATCTTTTGACATAATCATTTGGATGTTCATTGTTTCGTTGAAATATCCTCCCTAAATGCGAGAAGGTAATTTGGTCGACACAAAGAAGTACTTCTTGTAGAAAGTCGTAACCACTGTCACCCCGATTAGGTATAATGTTTGGTGCAATGTTGTTGTACGGTGTATGCTCTTCCTTAGTGACTTTGAAAACTCCTCAAACGGAGAACATGGTTGTATTCGTGCTCGCCCAAGGATTCCAAAATCGAGAGACATATGCACGCGCATTACGGGTGCCGTCATATAAAGCGAATTAAGGAGAAGAGTATCCTCTCGGGAGAGGAATTCTTTGTACTTCGAGGAGGATACGGGGGTTGATGTTGATGCATGTCTGCGAATCACTTTTGTCTCGGTTTCGAAGAAGTCGTTCCAAATCCTCTCGTGTGACAAAATTGGACTGGCGATTCCTCTCGTTGGAGCCCTCGAACGAGTCTCTTCATCTACAAAGGTGCGCCTTGCTGAGGCATCGGCGCCGAGTATTGAAGGTGTTCCTCGTTGGCGCGGTTCCTGTGATAGCCGCTCTGTCAGTGTCTTGAGGAAAAGAAGCACCTCTTTCTGAGTCGAAGCGATGTCCGTCTAAGCCCTAGCAAGAACTTCTTATCTTTCCATCAAATCAATAATGGTAACATGGGATCGGCTCACTCTAGCTCCCACAGTCTCTCGTATTGATGGAGTAGCAGCGGCTCTGGTGAAGGTCGGAGATATCACGTTTGAAGAAACGTTGGGGGGGCAGCTACGGCCCTGGCTCTGGTGACTGGAGGTGTGACACCTGAAGGAACGTTTTCCGCGGCAGCGGCTCTGGATATGGTAATCGAAGGTGTAATGCCTGAAGGAACATTCTCCACGCCGCTGCCGTTGATAGGTGGCGTATTAACGCTACTGGAAGGAACGCTGGTAAATATGAGAATAATTTCAGCGCTAGTGTTTTCATGGTTTATTCTGACCGGACACAGAAGCTCTACCATCTTGAAATTGGTATTGAAAAATGAAATTGGAATTTGGAAATTAGTATTGCAACCGAGAGATTAATCTCCCACTGTGGTCGCCAATTGTTTGTGGGTGAAAACCGTTTATGCTGATTTTGGTAATTTGGGTGTGTGGATGAGAAACGAATCTAAACCCTAAACAATGTACTGCACGGGAGTACTTTTGATTCGAGAGATCAATCTATACAATCCTGGCCTAAACCAAGAAATGGACGTTTCAGGCTTGCTTCGGTCACAAAGTGAAGGAGAAGGGTTGGTCTTAGGGAAGGAGGCGAAGAGAGTGTTGAGACCAGAATAGTTGATTCTGAAGGTGTGGTTTGTTTTATGACTTGTATCGGAAGTAGAGTTGGTCAGCAGAATGGAAAGCTACCAGGTGATTTCTAGATATTGTATTGTTGCCGACCCAAACTTGTTATTTGGTGAAAATAGGTGAAGCCTATTTATACAAGTCATATTGAAACACACCCTGGTCTCGTAGGAAGTGCAAACGATTGAGTGGTGGAAGAATAAAGTAACGTGTAACCGTCAGACGTTATGCTTCCATGATGAGAGAAGTCAATTCGTGTAACCGTCAGTCATTACGCTTCCATGATGAAGGAAATGAATTGTTTACACCGTTACTTTTCACCAACACTAATTGTCCTACTTCATGACACTTTCTTGTATCGGGCGCATTGCACGTCGCACGTTGTAAACCGCCAGACCAATACCCGAATAAGTATCCCCCAGTTTGTGACATGTTTGATGTCTCGAGTGTTTTCGTGGAAAACGTGTAGCAGGTTGCTATGTGTGGAAAGCCAAAGTCAATAGACTTTGCCATAGGAAAATAGCATGTGATGCTACTAGGCTTGCCTTGGTCGGCCGCCTAAAACTTGCCACAAGTCCGTCGGTTTGGTGGCGAACTTGGATGGTTGAGATTACATCTCATGAGGAAGGGTAGCCGTTGATTATGGCCACATATTTGTTGTGTAACAAAAGTGGAGCAATTATCATAGTGGCGCTGGCGTCTCCACCTTGCCCGCAAGTCCGTCGATTGATGGGCGCCTCCCTTTGTTATTCTGCGGCTCCCTGTTTTCTGATTCTGAGCAAGGTTTTGCATCTGCTAATCCATGGCGGATTAATTACCTAGTTTGACTAGGTTTAATTTCGACAAGCAAGGTCTGATATACTACGCGAGGCGCAAAACCCTAACTTCTGCAAGTTAGTCAGGTCAATTGATTGAATTCTATGTGTTGACATAGAGTTCTTTTAAATTCATTACCGAGAGCAAAGATGCTTTTTCGATTGAATACCTATGCAAAGACCTTATCCTTGATACTTGGAAATTCGTGCTACTCTGCTGCGAGTGAACACAAATCGTCATGCCATATCAACATTAAGGGTTCAGCCAGAGAACATAGCATAGAAGGCATTCAAATGAACTTATATTAAGTGAATATATACGAGGCGCCCGAAATTTACGTAACATCCGGGATGGTTGCTACATTCGCCCGATCTGGATAAATTTCATGTAAGTATATTGAATCTTACTCAATAAATATGTTTCGGTGGAATGGTTAGCACTCACGGCACCGTTTTCTTTACAGAGTGACGTCACATCAGATATAAGGTTTTACAATTTCAACCCTAAGCTAAAAACCACCATCAACAACACCAAACTCCAATCTCCCCCACACTTTCACCTTAACGCCTCAGACAACCATTTCCCAAATACTTCAACAATGCACAACATCTCGTAGTCTCCTCTTTACTTTTCTATTCTGGACCTTATGGCTAGCTAGGAATGATCAAATATAACAACAAAAGCAAACAACTTCGGAAGAAAACTTAGCCTGGGCACACAAACTGCAACAAGAATTCTCCGCGGCACTCGATTACTCACCACCAATCATACCAGGAGATGCACTGATATTCAACCGCCCAACAAGAGACAAAAGGATATCAACAATATCAGTGCGATGGTCCATTCCGAACATCAACTGGATTAAGATAAAATAAAATAAAATAAGCTCTGATTGAATTTGCTCTGTTGAGAGTAATTGCTCA
>JAJJWW010006403.1:0-19886 GCA_023531295.1 Papaver armeniacum | reverse complement strand
GACTGGTCTTCGAGTGTAATGCTTAAACCCTAAAACTCCGATTTGAAGTCTTCAAGTGGAAATGTGAAAACCCCCCAAAAGTATAATTTCGCCTCTGATCACTGTAATACCTAAAATTTATCGACCTGTCTAGAGAAATGCGATGAAATCGGCAAAGCTCTCTGGTCCAAGCTGACTATACGAAGCACTATTATTCTGAAGGAAATGATAGTTAAATCGAGACTTATGACGGGGGGTAAATTTATTAAATGCCCCTATTATAGAGGCCCAACACAAATACCCTTATATAACAATATAAATACTCATATTATTTAAATATCTTATCCATTAAAATATAGATTACCTTAATACCCTCACTTAAAATATTATTTTCCATTTAAAAATCTTATCCATTAAAAAATAAATTTTTCTATTATTTCATTTCACCACCACCAATAGCACCGCCGCCACCACCACTCCGCCGCCACCACCACCACTGTTGTTGCCGCCGCCACCACCACCACCACTCCGCCGCCACCACCGCCGCCACTGTTGTTGCCGCCGCCGCCACTCCGCTACCACCACCACCACCACTGTTGTTGCCGCCGCCACCACCACCATTGTCGCCGCCGCCGCCACCGCCGCCATTAATATTAGGCGTCAACAACCGAAAATATTTGTTGACCCAAAAAATCAAAAGTTCAAAAATATTTGTCAAATTTGGTTGTTGATACCATTTTTCTATTGTCGATACACAAACCTTGGTTGTTGATACCATTATTCTATTGTTGATACACAAACCTTGGTTGTTGACTCCCTAAACTAAGGTCGATTTCTATTGTTGATACACAAACATTTGTTGTTGACTCCTAACACTAAGATCAATTTCTATTATTGATACAAAAATATTGGTTGTTGATTACATTTTTCTATTATTGATACACAAATATTGGTTGTTGATACCATTTTTCTATTGTTGATACAGATACACTGGTTGTTGACTCCCTAAACCAAGGTCAATTTCTATTGTTGATACAAAAATATTGGTTGTTGATACCATTTTTCTATTGTTGATACACAAACCTTGGTTGTTGATACCATTATTCTATTGTTGATACACAAACCTTGGTTGTTGACTCCCTAAACTAAGGTCGATTTCTATTGTTGATACACAAACATTTGTTGTTGACTCCTAACACTAAAATCAAATTCTATTGTTGATACACAAATATTGGTTGTTGATACCATTTTATGCATCCGCATAAAATCTCTCATGGCTTAATGCAGACTTTTATAAACAAGAACATCAAATTTACCATCAAGGCAAACAAATCATTTGAATTCATGTAAACAAATAAGAAAAATGTCTTTGGCCCTAACACCTAATAGTATGAACACAATCGGTTGAAGTAGTTCAGTTTTTCCTAATTAAACATACCTTTTGAACACCAACATGTTACGGTTAGCATGAGCATAAAGCTCTCGATCATTCTTTATAATTGGAGAATTCTCAATCTATTCTTTTGCATTCACAATTTCCTGATTTACTTTTGAAATCCACCACGGTCTCTCGCAAGCAAACAACAAATGTTAACATTTTCCCGCAATAAAACTCAAATGATAAAATCAAAAGTAAATTCAAGAAACTAAAATATACCATCGAACGCTACGAAGAACGATTCTTAAACAAAAAAACATTCATTTCATAAATTGATGAATGTTAAGGATCATTAAGCAGAAGCATTTCTGCCGGCAAGTTCTACTGCATTACCAGGACTAATAATTGGAGAACCCACTGGTCCTAATGACATATAATCAAGTCTCTTCAAAACCCTCAGTTTCTTTCGCCATCTATGCCTCTATTCCACTTCGTTCATTCTTAGTCACCACTAGCACATCTAAATTAACTATTGTTAAAACATACAAAGGCGCAAAACTACTGATTATTGCATATTTCGTCGAAGAATTTCCATTTGTTTCATCTACAGCCCCATATGTTCCCCCATTTCAGTCAATTTGTTCTTATTAGTCACCACCACCGCCACCTCAATTTCATTGTATATTTATTTCCCAATTTCATCTACTTCATTCTTATTTGTCACCACCGCTACCTCAGTTTCATCCTTCAATTGATCCTCCATTTCACAGCCACCATCACCCTCACAAATACAATAGCCACCACCATCACCTGTAGGTCTGCAGCAACAAACATCCACCATCACAACAAGAACAATATTCACCAACATTATTTTCAATACCCATCACCACCCGTTGTAATAACACCTTCCACCACCACCACAATTACCACAACATCAAAGATTATAAATTAAAAATCAAATATCCCTATAAATATCTTGTAATAATTAAACCATATAGGAAAATGAATTACCAATTTCAATTAAATAAACCAAAAAATAATCCCAATCAACGAAAATGCAATAATCCAATCACCCACCACCACTATACATGCTACACCACCACCACCAAACACAAAGAAAATTCAGGTAAAAATAAATCGTTAAATTCTACTTATATGAGTCATTACAACTGAAAATGACGAATTGAAAAGCAAGTTAATCAGTTACCTGAATTAATTATGGACCTGAAGAAGAATTAAATCTGAAATTATGGTTATGGACAAGTGAATTTTTAGATCCAATAAATGATGACGATTTACATCTTCACTTCCTAAATCGATGCATAAATCCTTAAGAACTAACACATTATCATCAATTTTGCGATCTTCAAGACAAATCCAATTGATATCGAAAATGGATCTGAGCTTTATATTCGTTGGAGAATTTAGTACCTGACGTGGTGGTGGAATTCATGGAAGTACTGAAGGTTGTGCTAGATCTAGTGGTGGGATTAGTGGAGTGGAGGTGTTCCCTAATCTATTTGCAGCAAGCGGAGGTGATAGCGGAAGAGGTGGTAGTGGTGGTCGCTGTCGTTGGAGAAAGAATGAGATAATTTTGATTTCACAAGAAAAGAACGAAAAGGATTAAGGGTAAATATGGAAAGAATTAAAAACGTTGATGGACCCAAATGGGCTAGTAAATGGAGAGGGGTATATTAATTATGTGATAAGGGTATTTCTGAAGCCCATCAAAACAAGGGACATTTATATAATTACCACTATGACGGGAGTCACATCTAGTGGTTCATGACTTCATGGCATTTAGAAACGGACCAACCGGGGTCCGCTCCCCCTCTAAGGCTGAGTTTGGTAATGCTTTTATTTTTCCAAAAACACTTTCAAAACTTATATATGTCATTAAATTTTGAAATTGGTGTTTGGTAAAAAAAAAAACAAAGTGCTTTTTATCCAAAACACTTCCCAGATTCCTCAATTTTTAAAAGCTGGGGAGGAGGAGCTTTTAAAAGATATAAATGCATAAGCTTTGGCCCCACCTAAATTTAATGCTTGATTTATCCTTTTTGTCCCTATTTTATTTTGTAAATGACAAAAATTACCTTAAAATATATATACAATCAATCTTTTATTTCTTACATTTTATTCTTTAAATATTATTATATTTTATTTTCAAACCATTTTATGATACAATTCATTTAATTAGTCAAAAATAAAATAAATATTAAATAATCACTGCAGACATTTAATTATGTTTAAAATAAAGAATTACAAACTATTGGTTGGCAACCTAACGACAAGCTGGGCTCCAACACCTTTTTGAATAGTAAAAAGTGGTTTACAAACTATTTTAGTTTAATTTTTTGTTTGAAAATTATATATTTTTATATATATATATATATATTAAAAAGTGGTTAAGTAAAAAAAAATTAAAATTAAAATTAGTAATTATATATATATATCATAATATTAGTAAATTTAATAATAAATATTTAATAGTAAAAAAAAAATATTTTAAACGCAATAAAATTGAATAAAACTATTTTCAGAGATATGTCTGTTTTTGTCATTTGCCACAACAAGAATGGTTGAATCTCATATTTTACCAAACACACTTTGATTGCTTTTTTAGTCAGCTTTAACTTTAATAATATTTTTACCAAACGTCTAACTGCTTTTTTCTCACAGCACAGCACAGCAGAAAAGTGCTTTTATAAAGCTGCAGCAATACCAAACTAAGCCTAAGATGGCTCACTATTCCTAGTTCTCAGGTTTAGATTGTTGAACTTTATCTTAAATGGATTCAAGCTTATAGTTCAGTGGCTTTCCATTGACTCCAATACGGAGGAAATCAGGAATTCAATCCGCCATGGGCGGAAGCAAAGGGGGCTAACCCTGGCTATACCCCCTCCTGATAAAATCATCACATGTACGTAAGTTTACCCTTTGGTCTTGAATTTTTTTTTATTTAGTCCACCTGCCAAACCGATTTAGTCCACCACCTCAATCAATTTAGTCCACCAAGTCTGTCAAGAGACCAAGTGCCCAGCTGTCCAAGCCCAGCGTCCTAGCCCAACTACGTGTTTAACTATTTTTCCCTTCTCTACTTCAATATAATCAACAATCAAGAGAAGTATAATTGCAGTGTTTGGTAATCAAAGTAAGGATTTTATATCGTTAATTATCTATTTGGTGCTTACAAGTTAAAATGTTTACTAACTAGTCATCGGGGGCCTAAAAGGGGAAAGATTTTGTTGCCTAGGTGCTAAATCGGCAAAAAAAAAAAAAAACTGCGGCCTGCGGCCTCAACAAACTCATTGTTCGGTTTAAAAAAAAAATAGCCCCCCCTCCAACTTCCTGGCTCTGCCATTGCAATCCGCCAAAAAATTTGTGTTAGTGTAGTTGGATAGGTGGTTTGGCAAAGTTTGGAAGTGGGGCCAGCTTGACTGGTTGGGTTTGGATAGGAACTTGGATCCATCTTTTGCTTATTAAAAGAATAAAAATAAAACAAATCAACTTTCTGAATCCATTATGAGGGGTTTATTGGTTTTCTACCTCACTTCCAAAGTTTATTCGCGCGTTAAATATTGTGTTTTATATATTGTTTACATGTTAAACGTTTTCGGTCTCGATGAACATATCGCTCACACTATTTCTGACCGGTACAATAATTCTAGAACATCTCCTTTTCTTCCCATCAGTTCTTCTACCCGATTCTTGGTCAATTGACCCTCTACTTCAATACCATGATTGCATCATTAAATATTAGCAAAAACAAAGACCAAAGACCAAAAGAGAAAAAAGAACAAAGACCAAAAGAGAAAAAAGAATTGAACTTACTAGTTGTCGCAAAGTCTAAATCTTGTTAAATACTTCAAAGAATCAAAATTTTCATCATTTTTTCTTAAATTTTTTATAGTGGCCGTAACTCCGGTTTTCTATACACCATATATATATATATAGAGGAAGGATCCATTCACACTTTTATTATCACACTATCTCACACGTTGGACGTCATTTTTGCGAATTAAAACCAAACCGTAACGGATTTGAAGCTAATAGTTTGAGGATATGTTCCTCTTACCAAGTTATACATGCCTACCAAAAATGAGCACATTCCGAAATATAAAACCTCACGATCTACCTGGCCTCAATTTTGACGTCGAAACCCTGCAGATTTTCAACGGCTCATTTTTAAAGTAGTAGATGATGATATTATACGTCTCGAATACGCTCATTTTTGGTAGGCATGTAGAACTTGGTAAGAGGAAATATATCCTCAAAATATTAGCTTCAAACTGTTACCGTTTGGTTTTAATTCGTAAAAATGACACCCAACGTGTGAGATAGTGTGATAATAAAAGTGTGAGGGGATCCCTCCTCATATATATATATATATATATATATATATATATATATATATATATATTTTGACGCGGGCCCCACTGCCCCTTCCCCTTAACCCCACTGTCACATCAGCAGCTTGCACATATAGTGCTAGATCGAATCGATCCCGGTTTCTCCTATGGAGAGACGATGAGTAATCCACTGTGCTAGCCACATGGTTCTCTTTCTATACACCATATGTTACCAGGTATTGAGTGATAAATGAGAGAATTGGGTATCTGGACGTTTGGACTCTTAACAAAAAAATTGGGCCTTTTCTAGAACCCTGTTTTAGGGCATACCTAAAACTTCCAGGGCAGAAAAAACAATAGTCCCATCTAGGGTGACCTTATAAGGGGTATCTAATGGGTAGTTCAATTACCTATATACCCTTAAACCGTTTAAATTACTAATCTACCATTACCCTTAATATAAAAACCTAAAATCAGTTTATAAACATCTCTTCTCCTTCCTCCCCTCTAGCCGAACTATTCCCCTCACGAGAAAAAAAAATTCATCGCCGTGATTAATCGTCGATTCGTGAAAATTTGATCGTCTATTAAACTCAACTACATATTGGTTCGTACAAAGAAAAAGCAGGGAATAAGCGTTCTAAATTGTCTTCTAATACATCAACTGAAGAAGAAGAACCAATCAAAGATGAATGTGTAGAAACTGAAATTGAACCACAAATCGAATCGGAAATTCAACCAAGTGAAGCACCAACTCTTGAAATGAGGATAAGAAAGTGAATTCTACAAACCCATCTCTTTATTTGTTGTTTTTCATCGATTGAATAGGTTTAATTCCTGAAAAACTAGGGTTTTTGACGGTTACAGGATTGGGTTCGGCTCAAAATTGAGTTGCGTTTGAGCCGAACCGTTCTTGATAATTTCAGCCTGAAATTGTATATGAACAGTTCGGCTTAAAATTTCATCTGAGTTTCACGCCAAACCTAGTCACAGATATGAGGTGTTAGAGCATTGCTCGGTCGAACTCGCATGCGTTGCTATCTCAAGCATGTTTGTCAATGTTAGTGATCAAAACTATAAGTCTTGATTTCTAGCCTATGTATCTAAAGGTCTCGGACTAGGATAGAAAGTGTAGTTGAGCTCAAGAACTCCATGGCAATCATCATACAAGACGAAGGACTACTCGAGGAACCGGTGGAACTTCATCGACTAAAAGGTATGTGGAGACTTGAACTTATCTGTCACTCAAAAGTCTATTTACTATATCCCCTACTCTTGAGACAAAAGTCGTTTAGACGTATAGACTTTCATTATACACATTTGCTATTTCGATCCGAGTTTAAATCGCCTATCTATTTCTCGAAATATGTGTTGGTAAGCTTTCGCTTTAACCGAATTCATATTTACCTAGTGACGAAAGTCGTGATATGTTTCAATCACTTTGGAAATTGCTCTGACGAAAAATAGTCTGTGAATAACGGCTATATAACGTTCTCTGAGAATGTTTCAATGATTGAAATGAGAAATTAGATTACATAACCATTGGTAGGATATAAGCATTGTTGGGGAAACACATATATGTATAAGTCCTTATTCTTGAACCAAAGTTTGCGAACTTTGTTGATTAAGAGAAATGGAAGTGGCGCAAGCCAAGTCCGCTGAACTCAACTGCGTGAACTCACCATTCTCACCCGAGAATTTCTCGCTGGAGTTTGTGTACTCTTCCATGAGCTTAAGTCCGCGAACCCAGTCCGCGAACTTGAGTAGGTTATATCTAAAACCGGTGTTCTTGAACTAATATTTATATAAACTAAGGAATGCTTTTGCAAACCGTGGCTATAAACTTCATGAACCGATTCGAGTGAATCAAACCATTTTTTGCTTCGATTGTGTCTTGTGTAGTTACATAAGATCTAAGCAATTGAACAACTCTCTAACTAGTTCATTTGAGTCATTTGAACTAGTTATGGTGAAGAAGAATATGGTTGATATGAGAGTGATCATATGGCTAACCATTTGGTTGACTATTGTTGAACCAACAAATGTTAATGTTTGGGTACGGTTATAAACCCAAAATTGAACATTTTATTTGTGTGTAACAAGATAAGTTTTTGATCCAATGGTTGAGAAATATTAGCTTGAATCTAATCAGGTTTTCATCTAATGGTGAATATTGAATCTTTGTTACTAAGCTATCATTGATTACAAACCCTGATTTAAAAGACCATATAAAGAAGAACTCTAGCAACTGGGAAACCTAATCCCCACACTTTACGTGTGATACTAGTTTGCTAAGCTAGAGTCGATTCTCCTTTAACCTTTGGTTTTCTTCTTCTAAAACCAGGTTAACGACTTAAAGACTTCATTGGGATTGTGAAGCCATACCGATACTACTTTTCTTGTAGTTGTGTGATCTGATCTTGATGTTTCTATCATACGAGTACAATTGTAATAATTGGATTGAGATTTATATCTCCGATAGGCAAGATAGAAAAGAAATCACAAACACTTCGTTTCATCGTTTGTGATTCCGCAATATCTTTTTTCGCTGCGTCGATTAAGATTATTGTGAGGTGATCAATAATACTAGGATGTTCTTCGGAATATAAGTCCTAAGTTATTGATTAGTTCCTATTCACCTTGATTTATCAAAAGATGGAACAAAACTCATAGGTTTATTCGTGGGAGATTTGGATTTATCTAATCAGTAGACTTTTATGTGTGATACATTTGTTTATTAAAGTCTTCGACTTTGGGTCGAGCAACTCTTAGTTTTGGGTGAGATCGCCTAAGGGAATCAAGTACGAGCATCCTCGCCGGGATCGAGGCGTATGAGCATAATCAGAATTTGTAATCAAAGTGTGAGATTGATTGGGGTTCAACTACAAATCTGCATCAAGTTAATTTGGAGTAGGATAGAGTCCGTAGCGGCTTAATACAAAGGTGTGTTCAACTGACTAGGTCCCGGTTTTTATGCATTTGCGTTTCCTCGTAACAAAATTCTCAAAGTCTTTGTTATTTCTATTCCGCATTATATATTTTTATATAATTAAAATATCACAAAGTTGTGCGTTATTCAATCAATTAGAATATCCGACCTTTTGTGTTGTTGATTTAAATTGATTGACACTTGGATATTGGTCTTTGGTACCATCCAAGTTATCTCTTTTGATAAAGACTCAAATTTCTATTTGCTTGAGTAAAGATCAAATCGAGAGATTGAGATATAAACTCTTTGATATACTTTTTATCTAGATTGAGTCTGACTGTCTAGTTGATTCTCTAGAAAGTATATTGGAGTTTGTCCATACAGATTGTTAAGCGAAATATTGGGTGTGTTTGTTAGACCCCCGCTTTTTCAATTGGTATCAGAGCAGGCAAACATGTTTAAGACCTTACAAGTCTGTGTTTGTGGAAATCTGAGTCTGAAGACAATATCTCTTCTATGCATACCAAGATGTCTTCAACATCTTTTAACTATGCCAAATGTCTTGGGAATACCTCAAAGGATTACTCCTTAGTTGATTCTTCTGAATCCCGAGGTAAGAAGATTGTTCCACCTTGTGTCAACATATATCTTTCCAATGAGACATTGGGCACGATGGCAAAAGCCAAAATGGAGCTCACTGTAATCTCAAAAACCTCACTCGAGATTATTGATTTCCAGGATCATGATCAGCTGATTGATGAATTTGAAAAGTCTCTCGATCGAGAACATGAACTCTACAACATCATTGAGTCTTTCTCTAAGAATATTGAAAAACTTCTCCAAGAAAATACTCTACAGCGTGAAAAGATTAGTGTTCTTGAAGATATTGTTAAGGAAGAATCAATTAGAGAGAAACGGTTGATCGAGACTCATTCATCAGATCTTAACAAACTTCGTGTCGAGAAAGAGAAACTAGAAGCATCTTTGAGTCTAGCCCATGAACAGTGCAGATCCTTGGAAAAGGAAAACTCTGTCTTAAGGAGAAACTCCTATGTACAAAGTAATTCTAATGAATCACAGTACATGACGAGATGCTCTCCAGAAGAAGATTGTGTCAAGAAAAGTTTACATAACTTACAATCTTCTCGTATGCCTATGAAGTTAAAACAGGTGCCAATTATTGCTTCTCCTCCACGAACATGTACATTCTGTGGGAAAAAGAATCAATATGTTATCCATTATTTTGTCAGAAGGAAACAGATTTCTAAACTTCATAATTTGCTTCTTTCCACTGTCTATGGAATAAATAGTCAGCCGACTACTGCAGTGAATCACATGTCCAATAAAACCAAAAAACCTTATAAATTGATCTCCCTTCCTAGAAATCATCACAGGACTCAAAGGCTTTCCATTGTTGCTGATGAAAGCATTCCCTGTGTTTATAAGGTTGTTGCTGGTAAATCTAAGTCTAGAAAATGGATTCCCTTTTATCCTAATCCTCTTGAACCTGTTTCAATAGGTCCTAGATTTAGTCCTCAGAGAAAACCTTCTGACAGATATATCAATCAAGCTGTGCCTTTTCTTTCTGGAATGGGTGTCAAACAAAGAAAGGCAAAACGCACAAAGATAAAGCAGTCAGATGAGATGTACAACTCCCTTCTCAATCATCATAGTGGGATTGTTTCTTACTCTACCGCATGATTCCAGGTAGTCTTTTCCTTGTTCCTAACTTGAGAGGTGCAAGGACAATAATTGAGAATTACTCAAGTATGTTGTATATTTCTGTTTAAGTTTGTGTGTTGGCGGTACATAACGTTTTCATGGTCCTATTGAGAATTCTTAGGGTTTCCAAAAACAAGAGTTCATCTCTCCCGTTTACATACACATATATATTATCTATATTGTGTTTTTCCATCCCTAATAATAATTATATGGAGAATCCCAGTGAAGTCTCAACGATTGCATCTTGATATGGAGGAAGACGCCAAGGACGTGAGTCATTGCAAGAGCTTGTTCTAAAGAAGATGCTTGAAAGAAAGGATCACAACTCTTGGATTAATGATTCCGTCAAGGATTTAATTCTGCTTTGAATGATTCCAAGGTCGAGTTTGCAAATCTTCAGCCGCAGATAAACCAACTCTTGGATGGTCGTGCCATAACCTTCGCTAATCGAATTTTCTCGATACGGAATCAAAAGAAGCTCATCATGGACTCGTGTCAAGGCTAGACAAACTTTCGGGTTGTTGATCGTAAAGTTAGTGTTCTAACTCACGAACATGGTGTTTCTATGGTCAAGAGGATAAAGGAAATCAGTGACACCTTCTTTGATGGATTCATTGAAAGATATGAGGTTCTCAACGACTCTGATTTTCTTATATCATCTAGTAAATCTTCTATTTCTCTTGTTTTTGTTTAGAATAATAACTAGAGTTTGGAATAGCAATTATTGTCATTACACATAGCTATGTCCAATGTTTTCATCTTCATGTTTTTAGATTTATTGTTTTAAATTCTAAACTTGTTTGGTTATTTAGTTATGACTCCGTAAGTTTTCTTATGTTTGAGCGCTTTTGACTGGGTTAATTATTTTCATGATTAACTTAGTCATTGCTCCATAGATTCTCTTATGTGATTATGGACAATTAAATTGATTATTCTTTGTGATTAGTTTGATTTTGCATTTCGATTAAATTAATCATGGGTTCTCTTGTGGTTAATTAATTGAGTATTTTGGATTCAAATTCATACTAGTATGTGATTTGTCATGTCCAAAGAAATCCTTATTTTCCTTCGAAATTAAGGTCACTCTTGTTGTTCTTTCGGGAATGACATATTATGGGGGAGAGTTCTTTTTGAACTTGCACTTAATTGCCATAGCTTTGTGGGGAGTGCGGCTGTGGAATATTATAGGGGTTATCTTGTATCTTGAAACTCCTTGATGAATGCATTTAGCTTCGGCTTTATGATTGCATCTAAATAAGATGATGTGTGTTTCTTTCTTTTGGTCATGAAATGTCTCTTTTGGAAATTTCATTAGGATCCCGTTCTTGTACCTTTGATAATTTTATTGACAAAAAGGGGGAGAATTAATATGTAGTTCATACTACAAATACATATGGTTTTCGGATCATTATGTAAGGGGGGTGGTTTCCATGAGAGATGGAGTATTGACTAAGGGGGAGTGATACATATCACCATAGTATTGTTGTTGAAGTTGTGATACAATTTAACTTTGACGCTGTGTAATGATACTATGACATTGTATAACAATGATTGAGAACTCTTGTTTTCTTGTTGTTATAGCTACAAATTTTCAACAACGATGATGCTAAACTTACAACCTTTGGGATCATTGGAGTACTTGGAAGTGACGAAGATTTCGAGTAATGTTGAAGATTGGACATGTGGAATAGGAGCTACAAAAGTTAATTTATTTATTTTTTGTATTCCATATGTATTAATAGTTTTGCCACTAAAATTGACAAAGGGGGAGATTGTTAGAGTATTGCTCGGTCGAACTCGCATGCGTTGATATCTAAAGCATGTTTTTAAATGTTAGTGATCAAAACTATAAGTCTTGATTTTTAGCCTATGTAGCTAAAGGTCTCGGAATAGGATAGAAAGTGTAGTTGAGCTCAAGAACTCCATGACAATCATCATACAAGACGAAGGACTAGTCGAGGAACCCGGAGAACTTTATCGACTAAAAGGTATGTGGAGACTTGAACTTGTCTGTCACTCAAAAGTCTATTTACTCTATCTCCTACTCTTGAGACAAAAGTCGTTTAGACGTATATACTTTCATTATACACATTTGCTATTTCGAGCCGAGTTTAACTCTCCTATCTATTTCTCGATATATGTGTTGGTAAGCTTTCGCTATAACCGAATTCATCTTTACCTAGTGACGAAAGTCATGATATGTTTCAATCACTTTGGAAATTGCTCTGACGAAAAATGGTCTGTGAATAACGGTTATATAACGTTCTTTGAGAATGTTTCAATAATTGAAATGAGAGTTTAGATTACATAACTATTGGTAGGATATAAGCATTGTTGTGGAAACAAATATATGTATAAGTCCTTATTCCTTGAACCAAAGTTTGCGAACTTTGTTGATCAAGAGAAATGGAAGTGGCGCAAGCCAAGTCCGCGTAACCGGAGGAAGTTCTCACCCGAGAATTTCGCACGGAGTTTGTGTACTCCTTTCTTGAGCTTAAGTCTGTGAACCCAGTCCGCGAACTTGAGTAGGTTATATCTAAAACCGGTTGTTCTTGAACTAATGTTTATATAAACTAAGGAATTCTTTTGCAAACCGTGGCTATAAAGTTCATGAACCGATTCGAGTGAATCAAACTATTTTTGCTTCGATTGTGTCTTGTGTAGTTACATAATATCTAAGCAATTAAGCAACTCTCTAACTAGTTCATTTGAGTCATTTGAACTAGTTATGGTGAAGAAGAATATGGTTGATATGAGAGTGATCATATGGCTAACCATTTGGTTGACTATTGGTGAACCAACAAATGTTAATGTTTGGGTACGGTTCATAAACCCAAAATTGAACATTTCATTTGTGTATAAAAAGCTATGTTTTCGATCCAACGGTTGAGAAATATTAGCTTGAATCTAATAAGGTTTTCATCTAACGGTGAATATTAAATGCTTTGTTACTAAGCTAACATTGATTGCAAACCCTGATTTGAAAGACTATATAAAGGAGAACTCTAGCAACTGGGAAACCTAATCCCCACACTTTACGTGTGATACTAGTTTGCTAAGCTAGAGTCGATTCTCCTTTAACATTTGGTTTTCTTCTTCTAAAATTGGGTTAACAACTTAAAGACTTCATTTGGATTGTGAAGCCAGACCGATACTACTTTTCTTATAGTTGTGTGATCTGATCTTGTTGTTTCTATCGTATGAGTACAATTGTAATAATTGGCTTGAGATTTATATCTCCGATAGGCGATAGAAAAGAAAATCACAAACACTTCGTCTCATCGTTTGTGATTCCGCAATTTCTTTTTTTCACAAGCGTCGATTAAGATTATTGTGAGGTGATCAATAATACTAGGTTGTTCTTCTGGAATATAAGTCCGGGTTATTGATTGGTTCATGTTTACCTTGATTTATCAAAAGACTTAACAAAACTCATAGGTTTATTCGTGGGAGACGGATTTATCTAATCTGTAGACTTTTCTGTGTGATACAGATTTGTTTATTAAAGTCTTCGACTTTGGGTCGTAGCAACTCTTAGTTGTGGGTGAGATCATCTAAGGAATCAAGTATGTAGCATCCTACTGATCGAGGCGTAGGAGCATAACTAAACCTTTGATCAGCAGTGAGATTGATTGGGGTTCAACTATAGTCCGACCAAAGTTAATTTGGAGTAGGCTAGAGTCTCAGTAGCGGCTTAATACAAAGGTGTGTTCAACTGGACTAGGTCCCGGGTTTTTCGCATTTGCGGTTTCTCGTTAACAAAATTCGTGTCTGTGTTATTTCTATTCGCATTATATTTGTTTATATAATTGAAATATCACAAGTTGTGCTTGTTCAATCAATTAGAAATCCGACCTTTTGGTTGTTGATTTAAATTGATTGACACTTGGATATTGGTCTTTGGTACCATCCAAGTTATCTATCTTTTGATAAAGACTCAGCAGATTTCTATTTGCTTGAGTAAAGATCAAATCAAGAGATTGAGATATAAACTCTTTGATATACTTTTTATCTAGATTGAGTCTGACTATCTAGTTGATTCTCTAGAAAGTATATTGGAGTTTGTCCATACAGATTGCTAAGCGAAATATTGGGTGTGGTTGTTAGACCCCCGCTTTTTCATGAGGTGCGTTTGTTATTCGGCTTATTAGATAATACTAAATTTAAGCCGAATATATATTGTTTAAAATTTATAAATCATATAGGTGTAGAAGTTCGGCTTGTAAGAATTTTTGACTTATAAGTCGAACAATACTCTGTGTTTATGAATCAACTGATAGTTATTAAGTTCGGCTTATATTTGGTTTTTCGGGCTAGCCGAACCTTTTGATTTCCTTTAAAGAAAGTTCGATGGTAGTTATAAAATTGGGCTAATGTTTTTATATATTGACATATAATAAATTTGGTTATTATTGTGCATTTTATTCATCTTTGTTGGTCGATAAATTCCAAAATCGCACGACAAACATGAAGAAAATGCACTACACTAAACAAACACTATTACATTTCAAACGATATCTATTCACCATTTTTCTATTTTGTTCGATGTATTAATCAAGCTTTATAATTGTTTTAGGAATAATGAAGTTAAAAAAGAGGAAGAAGATGGAGGTTACTCCTTCTAATTATAAGACTCTCGATCCTCGAGGAGGAGGTCACAAAAAATTGGGAGCAGGAGGCAGAGGAACTGACAAAGATGTTGTGTTAGAAATTGATGAACCACTACCAGAGATATAAACAGAAGAAGAAGGAAGAGATGGTTATGGTGGTGATGAAGAGAAAGGTGATGATAATGAAGAACCTCAACATCAACCAAAACCCTGCATAGAGAAGAAGCTTGATGAACCACGGGTTACAGGCTTGCACATTCCTCACAAGGATAACGCAATTCCAGCTCGAAATGATGGTTTACCCCATGGTCTTCCGGAAGATGGAGGAAGGGTGTTGAACGGTTACAACGATGTAGTCCGAGTATTGAAACACCGAGGGGTAACATAATGGAAATTGTCTCAAGAGGTTCCCGAGGTGGTTGCTTACGTACAATCCTCTGCTTTATGGCATGTGGTTCAACATGGACATCAGGAATATGACAGAGTGACTATCTCTACCTTTTCCGAGAAATTTTCAGTTACCCTTTGTGATACAAGTGTATCCGTACTCCCCTTTAGGGAACTTAGTTAACCTCAAAGCTAAGTTGAGGAAGAATCTTACGACCCAGGGCAGAACCTTGTTTAGGCACTTCTGGTTAGGGAAGAGTTTTGTTTTAGGCAGTACTCTAAGTTTAGGAAATAGATTCCTAATAGAAGTCCTTGGTCGGCTGAGTACGATGAAGGCTATAAATAGAGGGCTTTGGCTAATAGCTAAGGACAGAATGTTAGGCATAGAAAACCTAGAGAAAGCTTGGAGCAATACTTGTGCAAGCTAGAAAACAGTTTAAGGTTAATCCACTGTTAGAGAAGATTGTGAGCGTAACAAAGAGAGAATTGTAATCGTTTTCTTGTTCATAATCTAGAGAAGATATTTTCTTCAATTACTATTTGTGTTCTGCTTTTCTAAGTTTCTCGTCTATTATTATTCTGAATTCCGCCTTAATAGTAATAGCTACCAAGGTATAGAGATCAATACGTATCAAGTTGGCATCACGAGCAAGGTTAGTTTTTAGGGTAAATCCATGTGGTTTATGGTTTTCACTAGATCTCTACATAAAGCTTGGTGAGGTACTCGAGAAGCTAGAAGACGTTAAGAAAACAAGGGGATCAAGGATGACAAAGTCAGATGATGATCCTAAGGAAGGCGAACCAAAAACTATAGAAGAAAAGGTGGCTATGCTGCAGACAGACATGAAGTCAATTCAAGTTACCGTTAAGGAACTGAGTGAATGTATTCGTTCTCATACACCCAAGCCGAAAACGAATAAAAAGATTACACTTTACCTGAAGCTTCGTAAAAAGATGATTCGGAAGAAGACGATTTGGAAAAAGAAGAAGAGGAAGAAGATGAGGATGAAGAAAAGTGAGTTTCTTAAAAGTCCTACAAAGAACTAAACCTCATGGTAAGAATCTGAAAATTGATTTTCGTGTTGATATTCCACTTTATGATGGGAGTGTCGATGTAGAAAAATTGGATGATTGGATTGAACATCTAGAGACGTATTTTTCTTTCTTTGAATATGGTTCAAAGGAAAAGATTGCTTTCGCGGCATTGAAGCTACAAAAGCATGCTCTAACCTGGTGGAAAGCCAAAACCTAGGTAAGGGAGTATTGTTGTGGAAAAGATTCAAGGCAGTTGTAAGGAAACGGTTTTATCCGGTTGGCTACCTTGAAGAGAGATGGTTCAAGTGGTACAACTTGAAGCAGACTTACAACCAAACCGTGTAAGAATATACTTCAGAATTTCGGAATCAAGCTATGATTTTGGATTTAGACTTGGGATATTATGCTATCTATATGAAGTATATTTTCGGGTTTCATGAGTATATACGGAAGGAGTTGAAGATGTTTTCAGTGGATACTATCTCCGAAGCAAGTATAAAAGCTAATGCTATTGAAGGCAGGCTTAAGAAATCTGATTCAAAGGGAAATACTAAGGTGAAATCTGGAGGTACCACTGTGAAAGGAGGTGAAAAGAGCAAAGAAGAAGGGAAGTTTAGTGACTAGGAAGGTGAAATCTGGAGGTACCACTGTGAAAGGAGGTGAAAAGAGCAAAGAAGAAGGGAAGTTTAGTGACTAGGAAGGTTTGTCTTGCACCCATTGCAAGCAAACAGGTCACGTTGTCGACAAGTGTTGGGTTAAGAACCCTCATCTAAAGCCTAAAGGGTTGCAGAGGAAAGAGGCCAAGAAGGCAGCACTAGTCGCTCAAACTTCAAAAGAAGTCCACGGACCGACGGAACCCAATTCAAAGCTCTCTCTTATGACGGGGGCAAAAGAAAGACCTTCAAAAGATGATCTTAGGGAGCGACTCTTTACAGTAAAGATGCAAGTTAAAACATCACTAGTTGATGTTGTTATTGACCCGGGAAGTCAGGAGAATTTACTTAAAAATTCTTTGGTACAGAAGTTAGGCTTGAAGGCTTTCAAACATCCAAAATTAACCATACCCTTTAGGATGGCTTCAAAAGTAAGGGGCTTACAAGTTTCACAGTAGTGCACGTTCAAATTTGCTCTAGATGAGTCATATATTGACGAAGTTACATGCGACGTAGTTCCTTTGGATGTTTGTCAGGTGGTACTAGGTAGTCCTTACCTATGGGTATAGGATCGAAATATCGCATCACCAACACCCTCATGAAATCCGTAAACAACACATTGCGAAAATGTCGCATGGATAATATAAATGACGCAATGGATGACGACAGCTTGAACACGAGAAAGATGTGAAGACCTAGCGAGATTTAGGAGTGTTGCGAGATTTAATATTTATACACTCACGAGAATATCGCAAGTCAGATCCGAAAATAAAGGACAACTTAGATATCATCCACTATGTAATGTCCTATATAAAGAGTCGAATAGGCTTAAGAGAGAGGGAGATCTTTTTCGAGTGTGGAGCAAGTTATCAAGAGAGAGAAAGTTTAGAGAGGTTGTAAATTCTTTAGCTTATTTCCTTTCCATCTTTTAACATTTGTGAGTTTTAATCAATAAAGAATATAATTGTTCATCTTAAAATGACTTGATTGTGTGAATTCTTGTGAGGGGTGTAGTGTGGGATTTCCTGCTACTACATATGGCACCGTAAACAAGTTGATTGAAGATTGACATTGTGATTTGAAAGAATTTCGAATAATAGGGAAGGAATTTCATATAATTTTCAACAATTCATTAAGATTGAAAAATGGCTAGAAGAAGACATGCATCAAAACAACCAACAATTTTTAGAAGGAGTAGGAGAATTACTTTGGAGAAAGGAGAGACGAGATGGGGAATCTTCAAGAATGAATACAAGGAACAATAGAGAAAATAAAATTCAACCGCCAATTCAACGTACACCACCAATACAAAATAGAGTTGTGGATTATGACAAAGTGAGTGTACATACTTGGCGGTCAGTTCTGAGATGAAATGAGAGAAGAGTAGCAATTAGGAGGCAATGGACAAGAGGAGAGAGACCAAGAAGTAATTGGAGGAATAATTCATGAAAATGAAGAGATTGTTGATTATTAGAGGCATTGAGGCAAACAATACATGAAGAAAGGCGGTTAGAAAGGTAAGAACGTGCGAATTTGACAAAGGCAAAATCATGAATTGAGGATGGAAAATATGAGATTACAAAATAGAAGGTCAAGAAGCAGTACAAGAGCAAGTTCAAGACCAGTTAGAGAAGAAATAAGACAAAATTTGCCTATAGAAAATGGTAATGAAGAAACTCAATAGGGAATACAAAATCCAGGCGAAGAACGTCGCGAAGGAAGAGAAATATTGGAAGATCGTTATATTCAACGTGCTGAAATTCTTCAAAACGGGCAAAATGATAGAATTCAAGGAAATAGACACATCGGGGGAACGAAATAATCAAGATGGCGAAGAAAATCAGGAAGAAGGAAGGATAATATTACATGGGAGAGAAATACAAAGAAATGAACGAGCAATTGAGGATGAAATTGAAAGAAACTATACTGAACAAACACATTTAGCTCGCGAGAGAGAGAGAGACTAAGAGCATAAGTGGAAGAACAAGAGCTACAAGAGGCAATTAGATAATAACCATGATAATCGAAAAGGAGGCGTGAGCGAAATCGCAATAATGCTAATATCAATGAAGAATATGATAGAGTACAAAGGAGAACTAAAAGGCGGCAAAGAGGAGAAATGAGAGATATGACGGTGTGCGAATTAATGAAAGAAGTGAAAGAGAAGATCGCAGAAAGACGAGAGGAAAATGATGAACAAGAAAGTCAAAAACAAGATGAACGCAGAGAAGAGAGGCGGAGTTGAAAAGACCAATGGATCCAAATTATGGTATAAATGAACAAATTTTGAGAGAGTTAGCGGAAATGAGAGGAATGATAAATAATAAAAGAGGAGGAGGTAAGAGACAATTGGATGAAGCCATAGAGGAAGCTGCAAAAACTCCATTCACACAAGAAGTACAATTAGGAGGAATACCCCAAAAATGCAATTTACCTGCGTTAACCAGCATTTTTGATGGAACTATGATAGGAGCTAAAGAGAGGCTTTTCCTATGTCTTAATCCGCAAGTGCACAGAGCCTTGAAGGCAGTGGCAAGCACAGGTCTTTCCACAGGGAACTAGAGGATGCTAAGTTATTCTAAGGCCTTCTCAACTGTTTTCAGGTGACGTGACAAGTGACAGATCTACAAAGCTTTTGTTTAAAGTCTTACGACTGAGATGAAGGTGTGATAGTGAACTAAGTATTGAAAAGCAAAGTAAAGTATAAACTGATGGTTTAGTGGTACTAGGATTATCAAATCCACCCTATATCAAGTTATGAGCTTCAACTAACTTGATTGCTATTGTTCCCATGGCAATTGAAGATAGTGTGACAACTATATCTCTTACCTAGAAGGTTTC